>DF360495.1:38054-53830 GCA_000787875.1 Solanum virginianum
ATGGGAGACTTACGACTCTGTCATAGTATCTGCCCCGATTTTCTCTATACACCCCATCATGGTTAAAGTTCCGACCTTGATTCCTGGATCATTACCTCTAATAGTTCAAATTGGACCCTTGGGGTTTGTTTTGGAAACCCGTCGCTTGGTTGCTTACAAAACATGCAACCTCATAAAATATTGGATCATCATAGACAGGAGCCTTCAGAAGTTGATGGGTAACTGGTTTGACACTTGCTTGGTTTTGCTTTAAAACCAAGTCTGTACTTATGCGAAGTTGAGCAAGTTGCTTCATGATCTCTTTGTTTACCTTTACTTGCTCATTATTGGTGTGAATCGCATAAGAAGGTTTCATTGCACCTCTCTTTCATTACCCCCATGCTCTATTTATTTTAACCACTTATTCTATTCTTGTGGCTATCAATGTAAATGATTGGTCAAGGAACATGCCTCCCATGATTGTGTCAGTGCAAGCTTGACTACTCTCATCAAGCGCTCGATAGAAAATCTTGACTAAGGCGTCATCAACAATCTTGTGGTCAGGGACCATCCTCAAGCATTTAGTAACCTCTCCTATGTTGTGCTAAAAGAGATGCCCGACAAATGCTCAAAATTGTTGATTTGGTCCTTTAGCATCAACTTCTTAGATCTTCGAAAATATCTTGCAAGGAATACTTTCTGAAGCTCAGCCCAACTTGTAAAATTACCAGGAGGAAGCTCGGACAACTATACAGCTGCATTGCCAGTCAATGATAATGGAAACACTCTTAAACCAACATCATAAAGAGAAAGGTTTTGTGTCCCCATGACACTCTTGTAAATAAACACCATATTTTGAAGATGATGGTGGGGATCCTCTGAAGGTAGCCCTATGAATAGTCTGCAGTTTTGAAGCATTTGGAGCAATCTACTCGATACCATGAACTTAATATCTGTCGGTAAAGGAAGTAGTACTATGACATCGGTAACATCCATAGCCATACTGTTCAATCGATATTGATTCCATCCATAAGCATTTTCATTGAAGTGCCTGAGCATTGGCATGTTACCCCTTTGTTGTGGATTCTCCTCTCTTCCCATATCCTCATTCGTATTCTTATCTTCCTCTACCTCGATATCCTCATTCAGTTGAGCCATTCTTCTAAGTAGTCGATAGATCTCCAAACTGAGTGGAGCTAAGGGATTTCCTTGGCTCCTTATGTTGGGCATACAACCTAGTACACCCTGCAAATAAAATCAAACAACAAAAACAAAAAACAAAAGTAAAATGTAAGAGATCCTAGGAATCAATACTAAAACTAACTAACAGTGAATTCAAGTCTAAACCTACTCGTATTCCCCCATAATGGTGCCATAATTTTTTGTAATGTTCATACTCCAATAAGAATGCGGTCATTGTCAGCAATTAACCTAACTGAAGATTAAGGTCGAATCCACAAGGAATACGAGGCTTGACTACAAGAATCCACTGCTAATATTTTCAAGCATAAATAACTAAAATCTCTAAATGGGATTTTTTCTTGTGATTCAAAAACAAAGTAAAGTAAACACTAAACTAAGAATAGATGAAACACTCAATTTTAGGGACAACTTGGGAATTGTGTTCACTATGGTTCATTTACTCGATTACCCTAGGTAACATAACTACAATTGATAATTCGCATGTAGGATGGTAACCTAGGTTCTTCTAGCCCTCTTTTGAAGGTGAAGGTTGAATTTGACCATACAGTTTGGTTGGTAACCATGGCATGCCAACTAATCGTTGCCAATAGTCCCAGTCAACCTCCCTTTGGTCAAGTTTGGTTGATTAGATAAAAACACATCAATCAAATCCTATCATTTACTTCCCTTTTCCTATTCGTCACTAACTTGGTCAGGATAGTGATAGTAAGTGGGGTCTGGTGTTGGCAACCACCAAATGATAATCGCAATAAAGGAAAATAGACAATACATGCAAACCCAAATCGTAAAATTGAAATAAACCTATGCCATCTCAAATCAACTACCCCTGATTCCCATAACACCAAGTTTTGGGTGCTTTTCTACTCTTGACTAAGCAAAAATTCAAAAAAATGGCATAGTTGAGAGTTTTACCAAAAACCATTAAGATTGTAGACACCATAAGTTGCAAAACCAAAGGCTTGATTGATCAACAATGAGTACAAAGCAAGATTTGCAATCCCCAAAATAGGTTTTCCAAGAGAGAATAATAAACTAATCTAAAACCCTAAAATATTCTTTTGAGAATATTCAAAGGTAAGTTCTATCTTCTAAAATATGCTTTTTTTAAAAAAAAAAAAAACCTAACTTAAGGTATTTATAGTGTTTACAAATAAACCCTAAAAGTAACACAGAAAAGGCAACTGACAGTTGGTACACCTTGCAAGCATGACTCGTTAGGTGACTATAAGTCATAGTCAGGGTATTGTATCAGGCTCTTAAAATTGCATGACCCACAGGTACGAGTCGTTGCTTGAGCTTCGACTCATATGTTCTTCTCGTAGTCTTGGCCTTCAATTTTTGGTCCAACATTCTGGCTCTCTAATTCTTGTTACAAGTCCACCTATACGTGTCATGGGAGACTTACGACTCGTAGGCTGGCCTCGTAGGGCTGACCTCTACTTAGCAAATTTCTGAATGTTGGTCTCTGATTCCTGCTATGACATAACCTATGTCTCATAGCTTAGCTGACTAAGACTCGTAGGTGTGCTCCTATGTCTTATGTTTCTGCAAAATCTGCAACTTTTCTTTAAAATCATGCCAACCTAACTTTTCTACAAGAACAACACAAAAACACATAAAACCATAAAATATCAAATTAAGAACACACAAAATCCCTTATTTTAGGTATCAAATGTGTTGTGTTTTGACAACTCATCAACCATGCAATTTAAAGATAAAACCATGCAAAAATATCTATTGTAAAACCATAAATCAACACCTTGTAACACCCCCAAGACATTCACATCAAAACCCCTCATCAAATCAAACATTGGAATCCAATGGCTAAAACCTACATACTTAGCTTTGGTGAAGCTCTTGGTGAAGATTGGAAATGGAGGCTTGAAGGTTGAAGGAAATCCTTAGTTCTCGATGAGGATTTTGAGACTTGAATTTTGGAGTAAAATATTGCTAAGTATTTTGGGGAGTATTGGGAAATGCTTAGGATAATATAAGGGTGAAATTTGGCTAAGTATAGATAAAAACACGTTTGGGAAAACATAGGCCCAAGACCCAAAAGCCTTGGACCGAGACAGAAATCACTAGCAACAAACTACACAGGTTCGCATCTGGTCTACGATGCGGACCTATCGCCGAGGTCAAATTAACACATGTTCGCTACAGCTGCACGCCACGGTGCTATCGCGGATCATTTTTGGAAATTGAATTTTTAAAAATTTGAAATTGTGATTTGATTGCTCTAAAATTGGGGTTACACCCTTTTCCCCCTAATTTTTGACCCCCTGAACAAGGATATGAAGTCGAATTTTTGAAATAGCAAATGAATTTTCAGATATATGAAAATTAAAATTTTTGACATTTCGAGGCATGTTTTCAGGCACTTTTTGGGGTCGCTACAATATCTCTCCCTTGGGAACATTCATCCCTAAATGTACAAGAGATGTATAAGACAAGAGTGATCATCAACAAATCAAGCCCAAGAAGAATGCAACATAACATGCAAAACACCATTTTCAAATTCTCAACATAAGTGTAAAATCATCATATGTTTACCCACTTAAATAGGAATGCATACGAATGATATAGGGGCTGAAATATGAGACTTCAAATCACATAGGGGACTTAGGATTAGTACCTTAGGCTTGAGTAGAGTGGAAAAGATAAGGATACTACTTTTACATGTCCATTTCGGCCTACCATGTAGCACTTTCAACTTGTTGGTTCCTGCAAAAGATCTTAATAGATGCCACCTCTTTATTACTCAATCTCTTTACTTGCCTATCCAAGATCTGACTCGGAACCTCATCATAAGTCAAGTTATCCTCAACAACACCCACAATATCAAGAGGCACAATGGTATTAGGATTACCAAGACATTTTTTCAACATAGAGACATGGAACACCGGGTGAACCAACTTCATTTCACTAGGCAACTTCAACTCATAAGCTACCTTGCCAACCCTTACTATCACCTCATAAGGACCAACATACCTTGGACACAAATTCCCCTTTTTACCAAAATGGACCACACCTTTCAATGGGGAAATCTTTAAATAGACACATCACCCACTTGGAATTTTAGGTCTTTCCTTCTTACATCGGCATAAGACTTTTGACGACTTTGGATTGTTCTTAACCATTTCCTGATCATCCTAACATTCTCAAGACCCTCCATAACTAGATCTGGTCCTAATAAAGCCACCTCTCCAACCTTAAACCAGCCTACTGGTGATCTACAATGCCTCTCATAAAGAGGCTAAAATGGAGCCATACCGATGCTAGAGTGATAGCTATTGTTGTTGGCAAAGTCAATCAATGAAAGGTGATCATCCCAACTACCTTTAAGCTCCAGGACACAAGTCCTATGCATATCCTCAAGTGCTTGAACTATCCTTTCGGCTTGGCCATCTTTTTGAGGGTGAAAGGTCGTACTAAGGTAAACTTTGGTACCAAGACCCCTTCAGAAAGACCTCCAAAAGTGCAAAGTAAATTGTGCAACACGATCAGATATAATGGATAAAGAAACCCCACGTAACCTTACTAACTCATGGATTTACAATATTGCATACTTTTTAGCCCCATATGTAGTCTTAATTAGTAGAAAGTGAGCCAATTTCATCATTCTATCAACCACAACCCGAATGGAATCAAAACAGTAGTCTTAACCAGTAGAAAGTGAGCCAATTTTGTCAACCTATCAACCACCGCCCATATGGAATCAAGACCTTTCCTAGTCTTAGGCAACCCAAACCCAACCACAAAATCCATGTTAATCACCTCCCACTTCCAAGTGGGAATCTCTATGTCTTGGGTTAGTCCACCCGGCCTTTGGTGTTTGGCATTGACTTATTGACAACTATGGCAACTGGAAACGAATTTGGCAATGTCCCTCTTCATGCCTACCCACAAATAACCACCCCTCATGTCTCTATACATTTGGTAGAACCAGGGTGGATAGAGTAAGAAGAATTACGGGCCTCATCAAGTATTTTCTCTCTCAAACCATCAACACAAGGCACACACAACCTACCTTGGTATCTAAAGGCCCCATCTCCCACTTGTGAGAAAACCTCTATTTTGCCCTCTTTCACCAAGGCCTTCAATTCAAGCAACGAGGAGTTTAGATCTTGTTTTGCTATCACCTCATCAACCAAAGATTTAGAACCATGAACAACAACAAAACTATTACCCACATCTTCCAACCTGACCCCCAATCTAGCCTATCTATCCACCTCCCTAGATATCTCCCTATCACCACCATCCACATGAGCTAGCCTACTATGGACACCCGACTCAAAGAATCCACTACCATATTTGCCTTATCCGAGTGATAAGGCATAATCATATCATAATCTTTTGAGAAGTTTTAGGCACCTGATTGGCCACCAAGTGAGGACCATACTTTGAAAGTTAATTAAATTTGAGGGCATACTCCCTCACACTCGCAGCACATTATTTTAATTTCATAAACTCTACCAACTTTGTTTCCTTAAGCTCAAGAGGGAAGAACCATATAAGTAATGACACCAAATCTTTAATGCAAATACAACTGCGGCTAATTCAAGTTCATGGGTAGGGTAGTTCCTTTCATGCACTTTGAGTTATTTAGAAGAATAGGCTATGACCTTACTATTTGGCATTAGAACATAACCCAAATCAACTGTAGATGCATCATAATACACAACAAAACCCTCAAGCCCATCCTGTAGTGACAATATATGAGTGGATACAAGCCTATCCTTCAATGTTTGGAATTTTCTCTCACATTCATCGATTCACACAAGCTTAACTTTCTTTTGAGTTTATTTGATCACAAGGGAAGTAATAGAGGAGAACCCATTCATAAATCTTCTATAGTAATCCGCAAGGCCCAAGAAACTCCTAATATTCGATGGGGTCAATAGTCTAGGCCAATTTCTAATCACATCAATTTTCTTAGGATCCACATTAATACCATCCCCAGACACCACATGACCCAAGAATGCAACCTCCTTCAACCAAAACTAACACTTCTCATATTTGGCATACAATTTCTCCTCCATCAAACTTTGCAACACAACCCTCAAATGACCCACATGCTCCCCCCTACTATGTGAATACATCAATATATCATCAATGAAGACCACAACAAAAGAACAAAGAATAGTACATGACAAGAGTGATCTTAAACAAATCAGCTCTAACAAGAATGCAACCCATTTAAAACACTATTTTAAAAATCTCAACATAAGGTTTGAAGACCCTATTCATTAGGTCCATGAAGATGGTCGCTGCATTGGTCAACCTAAAAGACATCACAAAAAACTCATAATACCTATATCTAGTCCAGAAGGCCATCTTAGCAACATCACACTCCCTCACCCTCACTTGATGATACCCGAACCAAAGATCAATCTTAGAAAAAAAGATAACCCCTTGCAATTGGTCAAATAAATCATCAATCCTTGAAAGAGGATATCTATTCTTTGTAGTGACCCTATTGAGTTGCCGGTAGTCAATACACATCCTAAGAGACCAATCCTTCTTCTTCACAAACAACACCGGAGCAAACCAAGGTGATTGACTAGGTCTAATAAATCCCTTCTCCAACAAATCTTTCAATTACTCCTTTAACACCTTCAACTCCACCAGAGCCATATAGTAAGGGGGAATGGAGATAGGTTGAGTATCCGAAAGGAGATCTATACCAAAATCTATCTCCCTTTGAGGAGGAACACCGGGAAGCTCATTAGGAAAGACATCAAAAAAATCATTTACAACAGAAACCGACGCGATGGAAGGAACTTTGGACACCACATCTTTAAACCTCACAAGATGATACAAACATCCCCTAGAAATCAACTTACGGGCTTTAATGCAAGAAATGAATCTACCCTTGACCACCACATCTTGACTCTCCCACTCAAGGATAGGTTCATTAGGAAATTAAAACTTGACCCTACAGGTTCTACAATCAATAAAAACATAGTAGGCATGCAACCAATCCATCCCAAGAATGACATCAAAGTCTACCATGTCTAACTCAACAAGATGACAAGGTAATAACTTATGCAAAATAAAAATAGGACAATTCCTATAAACTTTCCATGCAATAATGGAGGCACCAATAATAGTAGACACTTCATATGACTCATACAATAACTCAGGGACAATAAGGAATCTTTTAGCAATAAAAGGTGTAAAAAAGGAAAGAGTGGCACCCGAATCAATCAAAGCATACACATCAAAGTCAAAGATTTTCAATATACCAGTAACATTATCGGGGACCTCACCAACCTCTTGCCTTCCATGTAGAACATAAAATTAGTTGTGCCTTAGGGCACCACCTTGAGGACCACCTTTACCCAATGGAACTGTATTTGCACCCCCAGACTTTGCCACGGTTTCTTGGGAAATCTATCTTCTTGTGACCAAGCTCCCCACAACAAAAACATGAATTAGAACCCTTCAAACACAGGCCATTATGACTCTTCGCAAATCTAGGACACACATAAATAGGAGCGACTCCAGCAACACCTTGAGGTCTAGAGAAGTCATTGGCAAACCCCCAATTAGTAGCATGAGAAGGCCCTTAGTCTTGATGAAATCTAGCACCCTTTTGGAACTTACCATCAAAATAGGCCCTCTTGGCCTCATGGCCCCCCTTTTTCTCAACTTTGCCTCCTCCATTTGGTTGGCATAAGTCATAAATCGAGACAAGTCTATATCAATAACTAATTAGGCAGGCTGACATTCTTCACTCACCAAGTCGAAGACACTTATCACAAATTTATTCATCCTAGATCTAGGATTGGCCACCAAGTGAGGACCATACTTTGAAAGTTAATTAAATTTGAGGGCATACTCCCTCACACTCGCAGCACATTATTTTAATTTCATAAACTCTACCAACTTTGTTTCCTTAAGCTCAAGAGGGAAGAACCGATTAAGGAAGGCCAATTTGAATTCTTCCTAAAGTACCACATAACCATTTCCCTTGTCCCCCTTCCATTGCTCATACCAAATTTGGGCTACTACTTTGAGTTGGTACGCTACCAAATTCGCCTTTTCATTTGGCCCAACGCCCATGATATTCAAGATTTTGTACACCTCATCAAAGAACTCTTGTGGATCTTTATCCAACTTTGACCTATCGAAAACTAGAGGATTCATTCTCATGAAATCTCTTACCTTAGCTCCCAGGGTAGTAGCATGAGGGGCTTGAGCCCCTTAATTGACTTGGTTGGCCACAACTTGGGCAAGCATAGTGAGAGCATCCCGAAGTTCACCATTAGTAGGTTGCTCCTCGGTAATTTAGGCTTATTTTCCTCTAGTGTTTGGCATGATCTAGCGTAGCAAAGAACAATTGTTAGGGGGAAAAAACCCACCATGAGCCGATTGTTCCTTGGGAGTGCGGGCCCTCTTTCTCTGGTGTTAGGAATGATCTAGCATAGCAAAGAATAATCATTAGGGGGGAAAATCTTGCTTTAACTCTATAGCATGACTTAGAATATGAAGAAGGGAAATATTTCCTAAAATGTCTCATAGCCTCGTATTCATAGTCATAACGCACTTCATAACCATGAATAGGACTCTAATTGATGTAGTGTGTTGGACTCTGAGGATCTATCAACCTAGTGGTTTGATACCAAGTTTGTCACAATCCAAGCCTAGGGCCTAGATGTGACATGGCGAACAGAGAACCTAAAGGAATCCCAATCAAGCCTCTGAACCTGTCATTACACATCATTGGTTGCAAAAATATGTTAAAGACATAAATTAAGATTAAGAGGCAAAGGGGCAAAGTGATAGCTTGCAAAATATCATCATCAAGAGTCAAAACTCATATCATAGATACATAACTTGTCCAACAAATACCTCTAAATACATAGATAAGAGCGGGGACTAAGACAAGGTAATCGGGCTCACCCTCATAGTCAAAATAGAACATAAAGTAGAGTGTCTTAATACAAAGCAAGGAAAACATTGACAAAGGTCCCCAAAATAGAAGACTTACCAACTAACTTGAGTAGCATCGAACTAGCTATGTGGAGGATGAGGATGATCAACTTGGGCTCCGGTTCATACACGGTGATATCATATAGGCAAGAGTATGCTTTAGTACATTTAAATATACTAAGTATGTAGCATGCAATGCAACAAGAAAAAGACATTATAATCAAAATGCATGACAATAGGCAATAGACATAATATAGCAGTATGGAAGTGATGATGCTGCCCTATCACTAGGTGCAAAAGTACTAACCTTCTCTCGGTTAATGGATACAAACCCCCATCTCGGTTATCTGGGTTCTTAGATCTCCTCGATTGGGCATGGTCTAATGCAACACTTTATATAGAATTTATCATGTTCGTAAGTGCATTTCATTATCATAATATCAATCACATCATATCTCATGCTTTGTACCTTCCATTCCACAAGAAACCTTAGTCGGACATTTTATCAAATACTTGGGGGTGAAATGGGGGTAAAAGAACATGCAATTTAGAGATGAAATCATGCAAGAAAATTTTTCATCAAAACTATCAACCAACACCTTGCAACACCCCTAGACATTAACATCAAAACCCCTCATCAAATCCAATATTAGATCTAAGATTTAGAGCTCAATTCAACACCCCCAAGACATTCACATCAAAACTCCTCATCAAATCCAATATTAGATCTAAGATTTAGAGCTCAAAACATGCTAAAATAACCACACTTTCATGAACTCAAATTACTGTGCAATAAATTTCTTAAATATACAATACCCATATGTAAAATTAACTTTAAGTCATGCAAATAGAGTAAAAAGGAGATTACGGCACCATGGGTGGAAGAACCTAATGGCTGAAACCTACATACCTTAGATTTCGAGAAGCTCTTGGTGAAGATTGAAAATGGAGGCTTGAAACTTGAAGGAAATCCTTAGTTCCAGATGAGGATTTTGAGACTTGAATTTTGGAGTGAAAATATGACTAAGTGTTTTAGGAAGTATTGTGAAATATTTAGGATGATATAAGGGTGAAATTTGGCTAAGTATAGATAAAAACACGTTTGGGAACACTTAGGCCCAAGACACAAAAGCCTTGGACCAAGATAGAAATCACTGGTAAAATAATACACAGGTCCACGTCTAATCCGCCATAGTTGCGCGTCGCAATGATGTGCGGATCGTTCTTGGAAATTGAATTTGTGGAAATTTAAAATTGTGATTCGATAGCTCTAAAATAAGGTTTAGTCCCTTTTTCCTCTAATTTTGACCCCTTGAACAAGGATATGAAGTTGGATTTTCAAAATAACAAAGGTATTTTGAGATACATGAAAATTAAAAATTTGGGCTTTTCAAGGCACATTTTCGGGCAATTTTTGGGGTCGTTACATGAAAGTTAGAATATATTGCATTGGTTGTTGGAGATTCGTACCATTTGTCTTAGGGTTTTCTTGTTTCCCTATCCCAGTACTTGTTGAAATTTCATACAGATGATTCATAAATAACTTTGAGTTCATGAAGTCAATTCCTTGATTAAGGATCATGAGCTTTTCTTATTCTAATATTCCAAAATTAGATTCAAATGTGGAATTTTTTGCATGTGGATCCTTGTCCTAGGTGAAATTCTCATTGGCTGATTAGTAGTGAATTTTGATATCAAGAACGACTCTCTTTCTAAATTCTCCAAAATTGGGATTTTGGGCAATAGTTGTTCGAGAATCATATCATTTATTTTAGGATTCTCTTGATCTCATCATCTTGAAATACTCATATTTTTGTCTTGATTCTTCATAACAATAGCCGTAAGGATAACAATTTTAGAGTTTTTATCATGATCCAAGCCCAGGGCCTAGACGTGAGACGGCGCAAGGGGAACCCAAAGGGATCGCAAGCAAGCCTCTTAGAGCATCATCACACATCCTTGGTTGAGGAAACAATAAATCAAGCATCAAGAGATAAAAGAATGGGAAAGTGGGGCTAGGGGAAAAGGCTTGCACAATATCATAATCAAGAGACAAAAATCCACTCATATCATATATACAAACATGTCCAACAACCACCTTTACTATATAGATAAGAGCGGGGGCCAAGACAAAGCAATTGGGCTCATCTTCATAGTAAAATAGAACATAAAGAAGAGTGTCTCAATACATAACAAGAGAGAGAGTAGACTAAGGTCCCCAAAGTGGAGGACTTACCAACTAGCTTGAGTAGCACCAAACTAGTTACGTGGAGGAGGATGATCAACTTGGGCTCCGGTTCCTACATATTGATATCATGTAGGCAAGAATATGCATTAGTATGTTGAATGTACTAAGTATGTTGGAAGCAATGCAATAATAGGTAAGAATCATAATCAAAATGCATAGTATTCGGCAATAGGAATATTATAACAATATGACATGTATGACCAATGCTTAAGTAAAAGATGCTTAAGTAACTCATGCTCATAAAGGATATATAGAAGAGACCAAGCTACGTATTCAATGTATAAACCCCTTTGAGGTTGTATGGTATAAACCCCTCACATGGTTGATGATAATCATATTTTATCAACACGGTGAGAAGTATAAACCCCTCGTATGATTTATGAGCATAAACCCCCAACATTGTTACCTAGGCTCTTGTCCCCCTCAATTCGATATGATCTAATGCCATACTTTATCTAGAGCATATTATATACATAAAATCATTTCATCATAAATGGTTCTGGACATCACACCCTCCAACAAGGTAGTCATCTTATAATAACATAGAAACTCCTCAAAACATAACTCATATGAACATTCATTACATAATCATAAAATCATTCAAATCATAACACATACTTTAGACCTTCAATTCCTCAAGAAACCACATTCGGACATTTTATCAAACACTTAAAAGGTGTGAAACGCTAGTATAAAACCATGCAAATATAGAGATGAAATCATGCAAGAAAATCCATCATAAAACCATAAATCAACACCTTGCAACACCCTCAAGCAATATAAATCAAAACCCCTCATCAAATCTTACAATAAATCCAACATTTATAGCACAAAAAATAGCAAAACAGTCACAACTTTACATAGCTTTAACATAGTGTGCAGTGAATTTCATAATAAGCAAGACCCATTTGTAAATCAACTTTAAATCATGCAATTTAAGTACAAAGAGAGCTTAGAGTATCATGGGTGAATGAAACCCATGGAAGAAATCCACATACCTTAGCTTTGGAGATGAACTTGGTGAAGATTAGAGATGGAGACTTGAAGCTTGAGTGAAAATTCTTATATCCGAATGAGGGTTTTGGGACTTGAATTTGAGAGTAAATATTTGGCGAAGTGTTTTGATGAGTATTGGAAAATGTTTAGGATGATATGAGGGTGAAATAAGACTAAGTATAGGTATTTTCATGCATGGGGAGACTTAGGCCCAAGACTTAAAAGTCTTGAACCAAAAATTAAAAACTGGACAGAAAATACACTAGGGCGCGTCGCGCCCCAGATGCGGAGGAGCCACTGGAATGCATCACTTTGATTTTTGAAATTGTGAATCGTTCACTCTAAAATTGAACTTAGACCTTTTCCCCATAATTTTGACCTCCTGAACACGAATATGAAGTTAAATTTCTGAAATAACGCACAGATTTTGAGATATATGGAAATTAACATTTCGGGCACTTCCGAGGCACATTTTGAGCACTTTTTGTGATCTTTTCAATATCTCCCCCTTGTGAACAATCGTCCCCGAATGTCAAAGAAACGTACCAGAAAAGAGTAATCATAAGAAGATCAGCCCCAATGAGAATGCAATAATACAATTTAAAACACCATTTTTAAAATCTCAACAGAAGTGTAAAATCATTATAAATGTGCCAACTTAAACATGGATGCATATGAATGACATATGACTGAAACATAAGACTTGGAATCATAGAAACGGACTTGACGTGTTATCATAAGTTTGAATAGAATGAAAGAGATACAAATATTGCTTCTTAATTCTTGCATTGGCTCCCCGAAAGACACATACGAGTAGACGACTCCACCAAAATAGCCTTGACGAACACCACATCAATATTAGTCAACTTCTTTACTCATCCATCCACACCTCCACTGGGACCTTTTCCTAAGTAAACTTATCCTCCACATCACCCACCATCTCAAATGGTTCTATAGCACTAGAGCCACTAACACATCTCCTCAACCTAGAATCATGAAGAACCGAACAAACAATAATCATATCTATAGGCAAATCCCATCCACATGCAACCTTACCAACTTCCTCTATACTCTAAAGGACTCACAACCATAACTCATTTGTCAACCTTAATTACACCTATTCCACTTGTTGCCATGAGACACTATCTCCCCCTTGGGAGATAACCTCCACTCTACTATCTTTCCACCCAAAAATTCCAACTCTAATAAGGCCGAATCAAGGCTACACTTAAACTAGACCTCCTCAACCAAAGAAGATTGGAGCCACTAAGAACACTATACTACCATTCTCAACTTCCCTCAACCTAACTTCCAATCTAATCAACCGATGGACCCTACTAGTCTTCTGCTTGCCACCATTATCTACACACACTAGACTACTTAGAACACCAACCACAACACTAGCCCTACTGGAGAAACTAATGCACACTCATACCATACTCCTTAAATAGCTCTAACCACCTCTTTGTTATCCACAATGCACACTTATCATATTTAGCAAACAACCTCTCATCCTCCAATACTCGTAACACTACCCCCAAATGATTCACAAGAATTCACACTTCACATACTTAGCATCTAACTCCTATTACCCCAAATTTGCAACACCACCACTAATGGTTCACAAGATCTAAATAAATCAATACCTCATCACTAGAGACCACCACAAACATATCAAGGTAGGGTTTTAAGACCCTATTCAAGAACCCACAAACACCACAAGTGTATAAGTCAACCAAACAACTCCATCAATACTAATAATGCTCACTCCTAGTCTGAAACGACACTTAGGGATATCACCTACCCTCATTGTCACTTGGGGACAAAACTCGTACAAAAGATCAATCTTAGATAAGTGACTAACCCAGTGTAGTTGACCGAATAGATCGACCATCCTCAACCATCATATTACAACCTTACGGGTTCTACACTCATTGAAAGCATGCTATGTAAGTAGCCCAAACTACCCCAAGACCTCCAACACCTCAAACTAAGTCCAATTGAGATCATAAGATAAGACTCTACACAATGATAACATAGGGCAACCCTTATAGATCTCTTCTAGCCACTATAGATTCACGCAACCATTCGGGACACGCACATGAATCCTATTAGCACAAAGGAATCACACAAGAGATACCCAGACCTATCAAATCACCCTACTCAAAATGTCAGTCATAACATTGGTGTTACTTAGGGTCAACTAAGTCATAGGAGAAGTAATAGAAGATAACCTATTCACAACCTTCGGTATTAGCCCGCTAAGCCCAAGAAGCTCCTAATATCCAATGGGTTCAAAGGTCTAGGACAATCTCTAATCACCTTCGTCTTACTAGGGTCCACTTTAATATCATCACCCAACACCACACGACCTAGGAAGGAAACCTCTTACAACCAAACTCCCACTTCTCCTATTTAGCATCCAACTTTCTTCCTAAAACTTTGTAGTACTACCCTCAAATGACTCACATGCATTAACTCATTAGGGAAACAAACCATCATACCGTCACTAAAACCACCATAAGCCTATTAGAGTAGGGAATAAAGATCTTAATCAAGAGACTCATAGGCATAACCGATGTACTAGTCAAACCAAAAGACACTACCCCAATTTCAAAATATTAGAAAGGGACATTTAAGGCCTTATCTACCACCACCAACAATTCTATAAACAAAACAACTTAGGTTCAACACCTCAAATTCTCACAAAATGATAAATGCAACCCCTTAGAGATCAATTTTACCTTAAGACATGAAATGGACCTAACCCCCTTGCTATCACTTGACCACCACATTAAGACTCTTCCACTCAAGGACGAGTTCATTAGGGAATCAGGATCTAATTCTACACCCTACCCCTCTTGCTATCACTTGACCACCACATTATGACTCTTCCACATAAGGATGAGTTCATTAGGAAATCAGGATCTAATTCTACAGGTCTTACCATCCATGAAGACACAACATGCAAGCAACCATTCCATCCCTAGTATGACATCAAAATCCACCACGCCAACTTTAATAAGCCACAAGGCAAGACCTAATGCAATAAAACTCGGATAAACACCTATGAACTTTCTAGCAATAATATACCCAACCAAGAGGTAAACACCAAAGATTCATATTACAACTTGGGACACACAAGAAGCCCACTAGCAACCAAAAGAAATAATGAAAAAAATAGTGAAACTTAGATCCATCAACATCAAAACCTTCAACTTACCTTCCTCTTTGAAGCGGCATGATCAACTAGAAGAGCAAAAAATATTCGTTAGAGGTGAAAGCCCTATCTCACTTCTAAAGCATGACACAGACCATAAAGAAGGGAAATATTTTCTAAAATATCTCGTAGCCTCCTATTCATAGTTGTGGTGCATAACACAACCATGAATAAGACTCTAATTGACGCGGC
>DF360494.1:515-31337 GCA_000787875.1 Solanum virginianum
CCATTTGTGTACATAAACAACAAATTAATGACAAATCATGCTAGAAAAAAAACTACTACTCAACCCTATTGGGCCCCCTGGCTAGGAAACCACCTAACCCTACTAACCAATTATCCTACTATTCTAATTCGCGACCTCCACTTCTTTCTATCTAGGGTCATGTCCTCAGTGAGACTAAGTTTCGCCATATCATGTCTAATCACCTCCCCCCAGTACTTCTAAAATTTCTGTGGTGGATATTTAATCATGTTTCATTTACGTATGGTATATCTAATAAGATCTATCAGTCATAGTGTTGTGTTAAGAGAATGATCTTTAGTCCTGACTTAACTCCGAAAGCTTAGCTCATAAGTGGATAATTGCCGAAGACCTTATAGAGTCAACAACCCATTTCCTCAACTGATATGTTAAGCTAAGTGGATAATTGCCCAAGACCTTATAGAGTCAACAACCCATTTCCTCAACTGATATGAAAGCTTAACACCCCTCGCATGCTCAAGGTTGGACATTTAGAGTATGGACAATATAGTACGGGGGTCTAACATTGGGTAAACCAAGAATTAATTTGGTTTGGCTTTGATACCATGCTATGAAAATAATCTTGGATCTAAGTCAACCTTCCATACAAATAGACAACAATTCAGTCCCTCTACCAATGTGGGACACTAACAATGTGACAAAGCCAATACAGACAGCTTGAACTTCCACTCAAGTTATCGCTGAGTCATTCTTGGCCTAGCTTTCTTTACTTAATGCTATTGATATGGGAACTTCAAAGTTTCTCCCTTCTCTGACATCTTGCAACCGACAAGTCAACAAAGTTGAAGAAACTAGTGAACGGCTTTTAGCTGCCCTCAAAGCTGAGAAGGAAGAGTTAGAGTCATCTCTCAGCAAAGAAAAGTTGCAAACGCTTCAGCTGAAGCAAGACTTGACTGATGCTGCGACTCGCAATACGGATCTTTATAAGGTAACTACTCCTTCAGATTGATAAGTCTGCTTTCCTTGAGTTTTAGCAAAAACTTCATAAGTTTTTGCTACTTCCTAATTTGATGGAACTGTGCGTTACATTTTTCATCGGTTTGGTTGAACCGCTAATCAATAGTTGTTTCTTTCTACTCTAGAGAGGATAAATTCTGCTAGTATCTTGTGCACTTTCTTGATGCTTTGTGAGTTAGTAGGCTACTTTGTAATTTATGGTTCCCTTGAGCAAAAAAGTGATTTCTTGTGCACTTTCTTGATGCTTTGTGAGTTAGTAGGCTACTTTGTAATTTATGGTTCCCTTGCGCAAAAAAGTGAGTTGGTTTTCAACTGTTCTTTTATGGCACCTTTTAAAGTTTCATCTGGCTGTCTTCCATTTTTCGTTGTAGTTCCTGGTGTATCTACAATTCTAGATTAAAAGCAATCACCAATCTTCACTATTACCCCTGAAGAAATGATTGAGTCACTCCCCAATCTTTTTATTCAGTTTCTTAGTCATAATAAAGCAATATTAACTAATGTGCAGAAGTAGTGTCAAATAAAACATTTGGTGATCAGGAAAATATCTGGCATTATGCATCCTTTTTTTAATTTGTTTTTTCATGTGCAATCGTCTTTTTCTCCTTCCTGGAGAGGGCCTTTGTTTGCTTCCGGCAATAGGGACATCACTGGGCACGATCCAAACAGTAATATTCAGTTTCAACTATGATTCTCTTAATTATGCAGGAGCTCCAATCTGTGCGTGGTCAACTTGCTTCTGAACTATCAAGATGTTTCAAACTAGAGGTATGGAATAGTTAAATTAATTACGACATATTAAAGAAAATTCCTGTATACACTAATTTTTAAAATCCTTTTTCTGGTGGTGGTGGATTGGGATGATTTTGACCTAAAACATCTAAGGGTTTTCTTGAGGTTAATGATTGTATATTTTGACTGGACGCATCTAAATTAGTATAAAGATCTTGCAGTTGGCCTTTCCTGTGGGTATTTTCAATTTCATTTCTAAACTTTTGCATTGATATACTGATGTTATGAAATGACTGCCTAAAGTTTTTTGTTATGTATTCAGAGTCTGATTGTTATCTTCCTACAGCATGTTGACACTTTGGGCTACCCTTTCCGGTTCAGTATTTGCATTCCATTTTAGCAGAAATAGATCATATTAGAATATGTTAGTAGTTCCAACCTCCTGACTCTCATATACTCTGGTGGTGGTGGATTGGGATGATTTTGACCTAAAACATCTAAGGGTTTTCTTGAGGTTAATGATTGTATATTTTGACTGGACGCATCTAAATTAGTATAAAGATCTTGCAGTTGGCCTTTCCTGTGGGTATTTTCAATTTCATTTCTAAACTTTTGCATTGATATACTGATGTTATGAAATGACTGCCTAAGTTTTTTGTTATGTATTCAGAGTCTGATTGTTATCTTCCTTCAGCATGTTGACACTTTGGGCTACCCTTTCCGGTTCAGTATTTGCATTCCATTTTAGCAGAAATAGATCATATTAGAATATGTTAGTAGTTCCAACCTCCTGACTCTCATATACTGGAGAATTCCAAATGAAGGCAGAGCTCTGGTGGAGTATGGGGATGGATTGCTTGAACTCCTCCAAATCAACAAAATGATGCTTGATGCAATAGTTTTGATAGTAGAAAACCAGTTTGTCATTGATTATTTTTTTTCATTGAAAGTATTTCTATTTTGTTAGTTGTTCTTTTTACAGATAGAATAAGATATGGAGTCGGAATTGTGGAGGGGAAGTAAGATCTTTGTATCAGGGCAGGCGGGATTTTTGTTGTATAATTATGTGTGGCTGTGAATGCTACTTATTTTTTGGTCGAGTATTGATTGGTGACAAAGTATAGGACGACTTATTATGGGGTTTTCAGGTATTTATGGATTTTTGTACTGTATTTGTCTCCTGGGAAAAGAGGTATTCATGGAATGAAGTATGAACTGCAATACTTTTTTAACCTTTGGTTATACTTTCAGTTACTTATTTTTTCCCCTTCTCGAAAAGAAGCACCCTGAAGAAGTAAGGGTGAATTGCCAGCTTCTAAGCAGCTTCAGTTCAAGTTAATTTGAAGTTCTAACTGTGATAAAAGAACCATTTTGTGCCCGTTTGGCTTAGCTAATCAAAAATACTTCCAACACTTTTGAAGTGTTGAAAACTAATCTTAAAATAACCAGTTTCGTGTTTAGATAAAAAATGCTGAGATTGATAGTGATAAATATTTGGCTTTTGGAGAAGGATATTTCAAGGAGTACGAGATGTATTAAGATAAACTAGTTGAAATAAGGTTAAAAGTTATTAGTGATAAATTTATGATTTTTGACTTTCTTCGACTTTTAGAAAATGTACCAGTATTGTATATGAATTTCAATATTCTAGTACAATTTAACTTAACTTATATTGTAAGAAAGGTATTATATTTATTAGAACACAATAATCGAATTGATAAAAATGGATAATATTAAATTAAAATTGTATTACAAATATCATTCGTAGCTAATATAATTTTAATACAACTATAATACAATTTTTCAGAGTTTCATCTCTTCTTCTCTGGTAATCACCACCATCAGACCATCATCGGATTAGCAATAGCTCCAACCAATGAAATGAACCACCACTAGACCATCATCGGATTAGCAATAGTTTCAACCAACCAAATAAATCATCACGCAGTTCACCCAAAAATAACCATCAGACTCTTTTTTTTTTCAATGTTTTTATTGCGTTCACTTCCACTTTCAACGTACACCATAAATTTAATTGAAATCGGAGAAGAAACACTCATAAGAATCATGAACAACTGTAGAAACAGAAAATAATTTTAAAAAAATCACAAAATTCGTTAAAAACTACATTACTAGGAAGAAAAACATGAGTTGAAGAAGTAAACAAAATTTTGACGACAGAATACCTTCACTGAAAAAGGAGAGAATAGTTTTTCTTTGCTTCAAAAAGAAGGGTTTCCTTTTGATTCGGACAAAATGGTGGGTCTCAAGGAGTCCCTACCCTATTAAATGAAAAAAAACTATTAAATAAATAATTATGTCATAGACTGTAATAAATTATAAGAAGCATTAAAAGGTGAAATTACAGAAATGTTTCCGAACCATTAAAAATGGTGAAAAAATGGCCTCCATTCACTATTGGGCCTAAGATACTTCTGTCATCTACTTTTGGGTTCAAAAATGTCTTTCATTAACCTTTTTAGCTCACTTATACTCTTGAAACTACATTATTTCGATTTGGATAAACTATGGAAAGAAATCTAATAGCGATGGAGATCTATTTTATTCCATAATAAAATGAAACATAATAAAAATTTAAAAAAGAAAAAGAAAAAAGAGAGGATAGTTAGTTTCAAAGGTATAGTTTCAAGGGTATAAGTGAGTCAAAAAAGTTAATGAAATGTATCTTTAAACACAAAGGTGGATGACAGGAATATTAAGAAAATCCAAATGTATTATTATTTTTACTGACAAGACTAACAACAACAACGCCACTAAGGATCCTTTTTAAGCAATAAACTAGAAGACTAGTGTTGGTACTTGGTAAGGTGATTGACATGGACACATTTAGCAAGAGGATATGGCATAAGCATTAATGAAGAAAGAATGATCTTTTACATAACACACAGCCAATGAGAATTGAAAGCCGAGGATTTAGGCCCTTCTCCGTAAAATATACTTTCTCTGATCCATTTTCTATGACACTTTTTTTTTTGTTCATTCAAAAAAGAATGTCATCTTACTATAATTGAAAACAATTTAATGTTAAAATTCCTTTTTTACTCTTAATAAAATGATATCAGCCACACAAATATTTAATAATAATTTTAGATAATAAATTTTAAAAATTTTCCTTTTTCTTTTTAATCTAAGAATTTTAAACTATAAATTTTAAAAATTTTCCTCTTCTTTTTTTTCTTAATATCATGTTAAATCAAAGAGTCATAGATAAAATGAGGTGGAGAGAGTATTAGCGTAATCTGCACACTAATCTTTTCTTCCGCACAGCTTGACCAAAAAAATTATGCACAGTTAATTATTTGCACGTGGCGAAAAAGAAAGAGCCATCAACACATAGTTTTCCAGGCGGCAAAACTGGGTCTTAAAACCGGTTAAAGCCCATGGCCTTACGGCTGTTGTTTTCTCATGATTTGTAGCGTGATACCGAAATTTTCTGCGTCCTCCTGTAGAATTCATCGCTATTCTTCTCCATTTCAGGTGATTTCCAGATCTGTTTCTGTGAATTTGCTGCATTCTTCTGGAGAATTCATCGCTATTCTTCTCCATTTAAGGTGATATCTAGAATCTCACTGTTTCCGTGAGTTTGCTACATTCTCCTGGAGAATTCATCGCTATTCTTCTTCATTTCAGGTGATATCCCTAATCTCACTATTTCCGCGAATTTTCTGCTTTCTCCTGGAGAATTCATCGCTATTCTTCTTCATTTCAGGTGATATCCCTAATCTCACTATTTCCGCGAATTTTCTGCTTTCTCCTGGAGAATTCATCGCTATTCTTCTCCATTTCAGGTGATATCAAGAATCTCACTGTTTCCGTGAAGTTGCTGCATTCTCCTGGAGAATTCATCGCTATTCTTCTCCATTTCAAGTGATATCCATAATCTCACTGTTTCCGTAAATTTACTGAAAGAACATTATTTTTTTGTTGAAAATAAGTTGTTATTTTCAATAAATTATACTGCTTTTGTATATTTTATAGTGATTAGTTTTTTTGACACGTGCATTGCACGTGTATGTAGAGTCATGTAATATATGTTTTTGTAAAATAATAGTAATATTACTAAAATGATATCAAATTATTATAGACTACTTGTGCTTAAGTGTGTCGTCAATGGAATTTGAGAGAATAGGATGTATGCAAACTTACTTCGGCTATTTTCGATAGAAATGTTGGGAAAATGATTGAAAAATATCAAAGTATCCCGATAACAATAACATACCCAGTGGAATCCCACAAGTGGGGTCTAGGAAGGATATTTCTTTTGAGACAAGGGTTCGAAGTATCCCGATAACAACAACATACCCAGTGGAATCCCGCAAGTGGGGTCTAGTAAGGATATTTCTTTTGAGACAAGGGTTCCCTAGAATCAACCTCTCTACTTCTAGGAGGTAGAGTAGTGATAAGGTCTGCATACATACTGTGACAAATTATTTAGAGTTTCAGATTGCTATTTGTAGTGTTAACCACTTCTCTGAAACATTGCACAAAACGGTTAAATTTGTTCACTTCTATTTCGGTTATACAAATTTGGAGAAAAGAGCAACATGAAACTAAAAAACAATTTAACTAATAAACAAAGAAGTAAAGAAGAAAGGCAAAGCTCACCAAGGAAAAGTAACTGGTATAATTTGAGTGCAAGACAAAAGTAGAGGCGGCCTGCGTAAAGCATCAAACAGTGGCAGCGTTTTGTGTATCTCTTCGAGCAAGACAGCCTGCATAAAGTATCAAACAGTGGCAGCATTTTGTGTGTCTCTTCGAGCAAGGCGGCCAGCGTAAAGCATCAAACAGTGACAACGTTTGGTGTCTCTTCGAGCAAAGGCAGCCTGCGTAAAGCATCAAACAGTGGCAGCTTTTCGTGTGTCTCTTCGAGAAAGACGGGGACAGGGGTAGTACATAAACATGAGCGGCAAAAAAAGATATTAGCCAGTAGTGTCAACAATCCCTAATCCAATCTTTAACCGTGTTTTGCTAGAGAAGGAACACATTGAAAAGCCTGCAGGGTTGCTTTACTAAGGTAGTATGTTTGGCTGAGCGGATGCAATGGTAGAATGTGGCGTTTGATGAGGATTTGCAAGCAAGTTGATTGTTTTAAACAGAGAAAAGCGGAAAGTTGCATATATTGGGGATTAGATGAATTTGGCGCCTGTCCAGAATGCTGGAGATGGAAGTGGTGACTCTTCGCTAGGAATTTGTACCAATACATCATTTTAGTCAGGGGTATTATAGTATTTTAACATTGAATTTTTTAAAATTCATGCTTTTAAGGTAATATAGATTAACGGCTTACGTGCAACGCACGTACACTAATCTTGTTTTAATCAAAATAGGTTATTTTATCATGCTTTTGAAACTAAAAGGCAGCATTGGTTTCTAATAAAACTGATGCTAGGAAAGGAAAATTGGAGCCTGTTGTTTGATAGTATGATTTAATGCTCTCTAAGTTTGATGAGTCCGAAGCCAATGAAAAAGGTTGGTGGAGGAAAGGATCGATGAAGAAGGCAGTGGAGGAAGGGATCCGTTCCTCCACTGCCTTTATAAAGTACTTCACATTAGTTTGCATAGACTTTTCAGCAAAGGTTGGTTCAAAATGTACAAGCTTATCTAGATCGAACCAGCCATAGCTACTATCACCATAAAAAGCAACCAAAATGTGACCCTCCCTTATACTCCTTCGCACAGAAGGAGTAACAAATGCCTCGCTGAAGATGTGACTTCACCTTTCCCCATACCATATCACTCATTTCAAACCCATAACCAACCTTTTTCATTTGCTGCAAATTCATCAAACTTAGAGAGCATTAAATCATACTCTGAAACAACAGGCTCCAATTTTCCTTTCCTAGAAAGCAATGCTGCCTTTTAGTTTCAGAACCATAATAGAATAACCTCTTTTGGTTAAAACAAGATTAGTTTAGAAAGAACTTCTTGTGCTTGTTTAGAAAGAAGGTTGTCTAAATGATTGACACTTCTTGTGCTTGTTTAGAAAGAACAATACCAAAAGCTTTTGCATAGGTAGGATCATCTTCCTCAAAAACAGCCTTCCTATAAGCCGACATGGTTGCCTTCTTCTTAACAAAGGTAAGATCCTCACACACTTTACTCCTAGGCTTCAATGCCAACTTCCTCACGAATTCAACAGTATCGTTAGGTTGAAACCTTTCCCTAGCCTTCTTAATCTGACTAGCAGAGTAAGTACAATTCCTCTAAAGATCACTAAAATCTAGAGCAAAGAACCCATTAACTTACACAACAGGCAGTTCGCATTTCCTCCTACAATGACAAGCCAAACCTAAATTATTTAGAAGTAACTATTCTTAGGTGAAATTTATTTTGAAGGACAATAGTAGTTGAAGTTCAATCACCTATTTAATGAAGATATAAGTACATTGGATAGTACTGGAACGCACACGCACATGTGATTCACGCACATGTGACGCACGCACACTAATCTTGTTTTAACCAAAACATTATATTTTTGTTTAAAGTAAGTTGGTATTTTTAATAAATTATTCTCCTTTTATATATTTTATAGTGATTAACGGCTTACGTGCAACGCATGCATACTAATCTTGTTTTAACCAAAAGAGGTTATTCTATTATGGTTGTGAAACTAAAAGGCAACATTGCTTTCTAGTAAAACTGATGCTAGGAAAGGAAAATTGGAGCCTGTTGTTTCAGAGTATGATTCAATGCTCTCTAAGTTTGATGAGTTTGTAGCAAATGAAAAAGGTTGGTCAGTTGGTTATGGGTTTGAAATGAGTGATATGGTATGGGGAAAGGCGAAGTCACATCTTCAACGAGGCATTTGCTACTCCTTTTGTGCGAAGGAGTAAAAGGGAGGGTCACATTTTGGTTGCTTTTTATGGTGACAGTAGCTATGGCTGGTTCGATCTAGATGAGCTTGTACATTTTGAACCAACTTTTGCTGAAAAGTCTATGCAAACAAATGTGAAGTACTTTATAAAGGCAATGGAGGAAAGGATCCCTTCATCGATCCCTTCCTCCACTGCCTTCTTCATCGGTCCTTTCCTCCACTGCCTTAAATGTGAAGTACTTTATAAAGGCAGTGGAGGAAGGGATCGATGAAGGGATACTTTATAAAGGCATTGCAAATGTTAATAGCCAACTCCCTCTCACGTTACAAGATAACTAGAGATATTGCAATGCAATAGCAATTGAGCAGGCTACCTGGCTTGGAGAGGTACTTCACAACTATGAGAAAGAATAAAGTTTAACCTGTTCTGGACTACCCTTGTTATAGACACGAGCACTGTGTAGTATGAATTTTAAATCTGTTTATATAGTTTGACAAATCTCACCACTAGAATAGTATTAGGAGATGGATCAAGCCCAAGGTCTATTTTTTACAATACGGTATAAGAGGCACACAAATCCCTGATGTTGGACCACACATGTTATTCCATGCTTCAGATGGTCAACTTGGGTGTGCAAGAAGTGTGAGAATCCTATATTGATTAAATGTGTACATTTTAGTCTTCTTATGTAGTCTTACACATTTCTCACCATTTAAACTAGCTTTTGAGTTGACTTAGATACCAGGTCCATTTTCTTAACCTAGGTTAATAAAGAAAGTTGACTACAGAAAAAATAATAAGGTCTGAATTCTGGCACCTTCCTTGTTATAATTAGGATCACACTGCAACAGAGGTTTCAGAAAGACTATCAAAATCAAAGGGTAAGGACATGATTTTCCAGTGTTAGATATTATTAAAAAATGTACCATTACAAGTTTCCGAACTTCAATTTTAAAATTTTTTTTTTTTTTCAAAAAGGTGCCATTAGTAGCCAAACCTGTCCTGCATCTCAGTAACAAACCACATAAACTTCAAGCAGTATAATTTCATCCAGAGATGAGATATTTATCAATCTGTCCCACTAGAACTTTCCAAAATGCTACAAAACAAGCTATAGTAGAATCAGATATACCATCTAGAAATTGATTGTCAGACAAAGGTTAAATTTATGTCGCCAATTGCCATCCTTAGTGAAGGTTTTCATCCAAATTTTCCTAACACTCTTTTTATAGGAAATGACCTCTTCAAGGTTGTGTATTCATATAACCCCTCTCTCCAACTTTCTCCTTTTGAATTCATCTCCAAAGCAAGGCGGCTACTTTTTTGTTAAGACACGAGTGAGGTGGTTGTCGTGAATAATTACTTAGGGAGAGAGTGATAGTTGCAAAAATACTACAAGACAGCTTGCAAAAGGGTGAGAATCACACGAAAAATAAGAAACAAGGAATTTGAAGTAGGGAATTGGTATTCTAAGAAATATAACATTACCCACACGCTTAAGTAGGATGCTTAAGCTCCTAGTGGGCGGACCAAGGCAGACACACAGAATGGTAAGGGAAGGTTGCATATGAGCTACAATACCGAGCATTTGAACATTGTCTCATTTGAACCATGGAAACAGACAGATAAAGGTTGTATTGTTACTGAGATGTAGCAAGAGAGATTCGTGAAGCTGGAAGAGGTGTAGGAAGTGACACAATGAACAAGTCATTGAATAGTTTTAAAACTTCCAATATTAAATTTACACACTCCTTGGAAATTTGTAAAGAAGATCCCACCTCACACTATTAAGAGTCGTTTGGTTTAGGAACAAGTTACACTGGAACCATAGGATGCGGATTATTACGAGAATTAGATAATAACGGACTACTTATTGGATACACTTTTATCTGTAGTGTGGTACAAAAACAATGCCAAAATTTTGGTATAACCAATCCCAAAATTGCTTATCAACCAAAGACGAGATAAAATAATCCCACATTTTATCCCAAGATTATTATCCCTTCTCCTTGTAAACAACCAATTGCTTCGTTCCTGGCAAAATCTTCAGTTCTACCATTCTATATTCCACCTTTTAAGGATTTAATGAACCGTGGAACTAATTGAACTCTCTTCTCTCTCAATCTCCGTAGGTGGATTCTCCCTTCTATTCTCTCTTATTTCCTTCTTTCCCCTTCTCTACACTTTCAATCAATTCTTGTGAATTAAGTTTAAGTGCCGAATACCAAAAACTGATTTAAAGATTTTAAAAATTAGAACATCGTCCCCAGCAGAAAGTTTAAAACATTTCTTAACTCGTCATTCTTTTGACACCCAAAATTATTTCCATGCAGAATTAAACAAGAGAACTGCCAGTTTGCAACCCTAAAATAACAAGCAACAAAACCTCAGTAATAATGACAACGAAATGAAACTTCTGGAAGATCAGCCAACCTGATGCAAAGAATTCAAACTTCACTTTCCACAGCCCTTTTCGTGTCCCCACAACTGCTCATACTGAACAAAAAAAAATGTCCAAGACTCCAAGATTTTACTTCTTCTCCAAGATCTTCTTGCATTCACATTCAACTTCCTCAATTTTTTTTCTCCTCTCCAAGTGAGAAATAAATTAGTGCCTAATAAGTTCTCTCTACTTTCAATTTCGATGAGAACAAAAAGAAACAATAAACAAATAAAGGTATAGTGAGTGTTGTTAATCTTAGTTGAGGAATGAGGGATCTAAATTCACAAATAAAATTGGAAAACTCTTTGAAAAAATTCAAGAAACAGTAGAGAGAGGGAATCTGGAGCTGATTTCAAAAAGAACAGAGAGACGGGTTTTGGGTCCCTTTGCTTCTAGGGCAGAGGATTTTGACTGCAATTAATTAAGGGAAATTTTGTTGAAACGGCTGAGGGCCCGGTTTTTATTTTCTTAATTTTTGCTTTTTGAAGGAATAAACCTGTCCTCTACCTTGCTCTCTCCGCTCTGTAATTATTTTTTTGACTAAAAACTCAGTCTTGAGTTCATCGACAAAAATAGTGGACCATTTATTTAATTTTATTTTAAAATTAAAGAAATAAAAAATTAAGTTTCATTAAATCTGTCCTTCGCCTTACTCTTTTCATTATGTAATTACATAGATTATTGTTCTTCTCCTTCTCCTTGAGACTTTAACGTGAATTGTATGATGAAGGCTTTAATTTTTTTATTAAAAGCTTAATCTTGAGTTGATCGACGGATTAATTTGAAATAAGTTGATCAACGAAAATAATGGACCATCTATTTGATTTTACTTTAAAATAAAAGAATCAGAAAGTTAAGTTTCAGCAAACTTATTCTTTGTCGTAGTACTTTCTTCACTTCGTAATTATATAGATAATTGTTTCTCCCCTTCTCCTTAAGGCTTTAATATGAATTGCATGATGGAGGCCTTAATTTTTCACAAAAAACTCAATCTCGAGTTGATCGACAGGTTAATTCGAAATGAGTTGATCGACAAAAATAATGGACCATCTATTTAATTATTATTATCTTTATTAAAGTGTCATTTCTCAATTTTGAATATGAAATTTTTTTAACACAGTGCATTTCTTTTAATAAGACTATATGCAATGTGAAACAGATTAGTCATACCTAGTTGTTGATAAAACAAAAAGAAGAAAAAGAAAGTTTATTAACATTATAATTAATAAAGCTATCAATAAATGATCGAATTATTAAATACTACTAGGTTTATTGCACATGTGTTGCACGTTTGTTGCACGTGCATGCTTAGTTTTGAGTCTAATTTCGTTATTAATTGTATCAGTGAAAACTTTTTGAAAAATTCAAAAAACAATAATGAGAGAAAATCTAGAGTTAATTTCAAAAAAAGGAAAGTTGGGTCTCGAGTCCCTTTGGTTCCTGTGAATTGAAGCTCCAACAACTTCTAGAGTTAGGGTTGAAAATTTTGACTGCAATAAAATAAAGGCAAATTTTGTTAAAATAGTGAAGGGGCCGATTTTTATTTTCTTATTTTTGCTTTTTGAAGGAATGAACCCGGTTAAAATAGAAGAATCACATAATTGGCTTCATCAAACTTGTCATTTATCTTGCTCATTTGATCCGTAATTAAATAGATGATTGCTCCTCCCTTTCTCCTTAAGGCTTCAACATGAATTGTATGATGAAGACTTTAATTTTTCACTAAAGGGTCAACCTCGAGTTGATCGATGGGTTAATTTGAAATGAGTTGATCGAACAAAAATAATGGTCCATCTATTTGATTTTATTTTAAATTAAAAGAATCAGGAAGTTAAGCTTCATCAAATATGTCCTTTGCCTTGCTCTTTCTACTTGTAATTACATAAATGATCGCTCCTTCCCATATTCTCAAAGCTTCAATATGAATTGTATGATGAAGACTAATTTTTCACGAAAAGCTCAACTTTGAGTTGATTGACAGATTAATTCGAAACGAGTTAATCCATGAAAATAATGGACCATCTATTTAATTTAATTTTTTGCTAAAGTATCATTTTTTAATTTTGAATATTAAAAATTTAATATGGTACATTTTTTCTTAATAAAGACTATATGCAATGCGAATCAAATTAGTAATACCTAATTGTTGATAAAACAAAAAGAAGAAGAAAAAAAGTTGATCAAGATTATTGATAGGGCTATCAATAAATGGTCGAATTATTTAATGCTATTAGGTTTATCGCACGTGCGTTGCACGAGTATACTTTATCTGGAGTCTAACATCATTATTAGTTGTACAATGTATTTGTAGGCATATGTTATAGCTACTTTATCAGTCACTAAGCGAACCTATATTAGCAGATTTTCCTCTTAATTATGTTGCGTCATAATATATGTGTCCCCTATAAATAGTATTAAATGTAAAAATGAATTTTTAGGAAAAAATAGTTTAAACTTAATTAATTCAAGAAAATAATCTTTTTTTTTTGAAAAATAAGACTGAGTGGCTTAATATTTTAAAGAAATTAAAAAAATTTAAGACGATTTAAGACTCTGACAGAAGATCCTAAAATTTCAGAGAAAATGGGTAAGAATTTCTATCACTTTTTTAAAAAAGCATTAGCATTTAGCCACTAACGCGTGATTATCCGACGATTTAAAAATTATTTGACTAACTTTCAAAAATAACTTAAGACAAATAAAACTTAAAAATTACTCAAGTAAGCAATCTGTTTAAATAATTTAAAGGAATTTAGACTACCTTGGTAAAAATTGACAAAAAGAAATTTAAACTCCAAAAATTCTAACTAAGACATCTATCAAAATATTGACTTAGTAAAGAGAATTTCAAAATTAGAAATTTTAAACTTCAATATTATCGAGTCGACTTAAGGAAACTTGAAGTAATGAAATATTTTTTGAAAAATTAATGCTTTAAGAATCTTCAATAATTCATTAGAATGACTGAGACAAAATAATTAAAAAGGGGCAAATACTATAAATGGACTATCTTTAAGGATTTAATTAAGTTAATTCAGTAAATAAATGTTAATATTTAAATAAATACAAATAAATAAAGCAAAGTAAAAGAACAAAGTTAAAAGTTATGGAAATTGTGCAAAGGCTTCTAATTCTGCGAATTGCGCTAGTTCTAATTTTAATTTCCCAGCTACCTGTTTCATGGCTTTTATTTGAGCTGCGGACCCCACTTGGAAATTGTGCAAAGGCTTCTAATTCTGCGAATTGCGCTAGTTCTAATTTTAATTTCCCAACTACCTGTTTCGTGGCTTTTATTTAGACTCCATTTTTTCCTCTTTTCGGATGATAAATCTTTCTCAGAACATGAAGTGTGAATCAAACCCATGTTTGAATTGAAATTGAGATACTGATGCAAGTTCTTCTTGCCGTTCACCGGGGCTTCGATCGCCGGTTCCCCTGTGATCAGGTCACCAACTTCCTTGACCTTCCGGCACTGGGCAGACGTCAGCTGTATAACTTATAGAAATCCCACATTGAGGGAAAGAAATTTCAATTTATCCCAACCTTTTCCATATCTACAAAAATCCCATAAAAAGATAATTATGCGGATACACTTCATTTTATACACTTTATTTTTACGAATATACTTAAAAAGATAATTTTACGGATACACTTTTGTTTATGGATACACTTCGCCATACATGATTCATAAGTCATGATTCATTGTAATCAATATCTAATGCGTTGAATCAACCATGTGTTAACTATTTTATTGCAATGAATCATATTTTATGATCCATTGTCTTGATGAATCAACCCATTAATATGATTCATTAGTGTATCATCCTTGTATGATGCACCCAATGAATCATCAACCTATAACAACTAGAAAAAATATTCCAATGAATCACTGTATTCAATCCATGCAGTTATTGTGAATCAACAACATATATGACTCAGTTTTTATATATAAATGAATCACCATAAAAAATTGTGAACAACTCATAGTTTTGAAATGAATCACCAAACAAGATACGTACTCTCGATTTTATATATAGATGAATCACCATAAAAAATTGTGAACAACTCATAGTTTTGAAATGAATCACCAAACAAGATACGTACTCTCGATTTTATATATAGATGAATCACCATAAAAAATTGTGAAAACTTATAGTTTTGAAATGAATCACCGTACAAGATATATACCACACACATGAATAGCTATATTTTCCTAAACTCGTATAGTCCCATAAATCACCATATATGAACTTTCTTCTTCGATTTTTTTTTGAAATTTTTGGATCTGCGTGGTTTTGAACTTGAAGAGGGTCGTCTGAGGTGAACTTTTAACTTCAAGTACAAGTTCAAAATAGATCTAGGATTTGAAGCAGAAAAAAAGGAGAAGAAACAAAATCAACCATTGATTTTAAATCTGTATCCACAGCACCAGCTAGCCAATTATTGCCATGGCCATGGCCGTATCCTTACAGTTACAGATACTCCCTTCTACCTTCACACGTCCTCGCTCTCCCTTTATGCACCAGCTAGCCAACCATTGCCATGGCCATGGCCATATCCTTACAGTTACAGACACTCCCTTCTAGCTTCACACGTACTCGCTCTTCCTTTATCTCTTTTCCTTTTCCCTTTCCCTATTTGCCCATTCCTCCACTCTTTCAAAACCTTCGCAAGATTATCACTCTCCCCTTGAAGGAAATTTTTCCTAGAAGTTTTGGAATTTTGCCCATTTCCATCAAGGAGTGCTGTAAATTATGGGCCTTTAAGCCTAATATTTTGTGCTTGTGACCTGCTACTGACTGAGATTGGATCTTTATTCTTTTTTTTATTAATGTATACTGTGACTGTATATTGTTATATAATCAGTGTATGCTATTATATACATCCCCTTTTTAGGCTTTCGAAAATCTATAACGAACTCCATACAAGTTAAAAATGATTCAAAATATAAGGGTGGAGTCCAAAATGGACTCAGGTCAGTATCACATGCAACAAATTGATTAAGAGTATTAAGTAACCAATCTTAATATTATAGCAAATAACTGACAAGTGACAGATGAAGCGACATATAATGACTAATCTTAATAAAAATGTACATGGAAACCTACGATTTTTTAAAAAAAAGGTAGTAGCAAATAATAATCCATTCGATTAGGTTAAATTTAAGTGGTTCCTTCATTTTAGGAATAATTTTGACACCGCACCGCTATCTAGGAGTATTTATACTCAATTTTTGAAGGTCTTCTACACCAGTTAATTGGAAAGAGAAGTAGAATCGTCAGAGAGAAGACATGGCGGATTTCATGACTTCTACTCATAAAGCCGAGTGGATTTTTACTCCCCAAGATATTGTGAGTGTACAATCTTTCGGAGGATATCATTTTCCTTTTTCGTTTTCCCATTTGTATTTTGAGTTTTTGGTTTACTCTGTTCACAGAAACATAAGTATAAGGCTGCTAATCAAAGAGCGAAACTAGCACTAGAGACGGTATGCAAGTTCCATTGCTCAATTTTTTTAAACTTATCCTTTTCATTTTCTGTGTGCTTGTGGATATGTTTTCACCTAATTATGTTTTGTTTGAAGGCAACATAAATGTGTTTATGATCCTTTGCTGTTGTAGTTAGTGTTTATACTTGAGACATGGTTCAAACACGCGTATTGAGATGTCCAAAACACGTGGTTTGTATAATGTAGCTTGTTTAATCAATACGAACAAGGCAACATAAAGAACAAATATGGTATAGACATGAAACAATAAATTAACTAAATAGAATCAGCCTGAGTTCTTATGCTGAGTAACTGGTAGTGTCATCCGGTAAGCTTGATCGCATTGATACTATTCAGAACAATAGAATCTTAGAGCTTAAGAACACAAAGTAAGAGTATAATGCTGGTAAAATGAGTAAAAATCAGATACAATGAGTTGATGTAAGATTATTTATAGCTAAACCTTGAGACCAAGTTCCATGGATCTAACCCTCATTAAGTCCATCAGTTACATTTATTTCAGTTATGTGATGGCTGGCAGAGATCTCTGGCTCTTTCCGCAATGGCTGATGGAGATGTTGGGCTCTTTCCACTATCGTTGGACCCTTGAACTTATCTCGACCTTTTCTTGTCCGGTCACAACCTGGTGCGCAGTCCCATATTTCTGGAGCTAGGCGGTCTTTGCCTTTATGACTCCGGCCCGGATGTCTTGACTCCGGCTTTTTCTTTGATAGGATTTCTTACCAGTCACGTTCTGAGGATAAGATTTGGTGTTGTCCCTGCTGAGTCACTTTTGTCCTATTATTCCTGCCATGTATCGTTTCTTGATTGGCCCAAGTCTTGAAGTTCAATGTTTACCCCATAGAGTTAGATTGAGGAGAATTTCTTTCCATTTTATGTGTACGGTGTATGAATTCTATATGCCTGCCTTGTGTTTTTTCAAACAATTATGTTACTTCCTCACTGCTTCAATTATTTGCCTAATTTTATAGGCAGCATTGCCTGAAACTTTTATGGCCCAGAACATAGGTCTGATTTATAGTGTTTGTCGGTTTACGAATAATACTGAAATCTGTATCCACAGCACCAGCACTAGAGAAACTGTAAAGTTTCTGTTTACCCCCATTTGATATTGGTAGATAATCATAATCCTTATCATTCTTTTGGGTGCTATTTTGGTTGGCATTGTTAGGTGAAAAGCGTTCTAAACCACTCAAAGTTGAAGAAGAACAACTTCTAAGGGCTTTCTACGAGTTCAAAATTCAAGATGTCTGTGATGCCTTTAAGTTCCCTCGTAAGATTCAGGTATAAAGTTTTAATTATTGGATCTGCTACTATAATAAATTGACTAGAAGAATAAACAGTTCTCATGGTTGTTTGCAGGCAACAGCTCTCATTTATTTTAAGAGGTTTTATCTGCTATGGTCCGTGATGGAACATCACCCCAAAGACATTATGTAAGCTTCTTATCTATCTTCTGTGTGCATTCTCCAACTCCCCAATATAAGAAAAATATAACTAGTCTCCCCCTATCTTTATGCAATGTTTGGTTGGTCATTTGCATAATAGTTACTTTTTCCAAAATTCAAGTTGAAGTGCATTTTAAAAACATAAACAAAGTCATCTGGAAATCCACATATAATGATGCATACAGTAGTTGATTTTTGAGAAAGACAAAGCTCACTAGCTGCCTCCTCTTCCTCTTTGTAGGTTAACGTGCATATATGCAGCTTGCAAGGCAGAGGAAAATCATGTATCAGCTGAGGAGCTTGGTAGGGGGATTGGACAGGATCATCATGCAATCCTCAATAATGAGATGCTGATTTTTCAGGCATGGATTTTATTTAAAGGTCATTTCATTCCGCATTTCCCTTTAAATCTTGCTTTAATCAACTTTTTTTTTTATAACCTTTCTTTTGCAGAGTCTAGGATTTGATCTTATTGCTTATGCTCCATATCGTGCACTTGAAGGTTTTATCAGTGATTTAGAGGTCTATTTCTGTTGATCTGTTACACTTTTCTCTTAGAGAAATAATTGCTTTTTTGCCTACTGATATCTTCCTTTTGATTGGTAGTTATTTCTGTTCCTTGATTTCTTCGTTGCAATCATTGACTATTGCTCTTGAAACTTTAGGAGTTCTGTGGAGCTAAAGATCTGGACCAGCTTGTGGCACTGAAGGTAATTGTTATTTCCATTCGACAAGATAAGGTAGGTCAAATGAAAAGTCCTTCAACCTTGAGCTTGAGAATTCAAGTCACGAAGGCATCTAAATGGAGAAAACTATTGACTCCTAGGAGGGGGTTAGTGGTGAGGCAGATGTAGGTTAAGATATAATATTCTTTTGCCATACAGTTTTCTTTTTATCAAATAAGATTTATTCCATTATTTCTGCTCCTTGTAGATTCTGGCTTCTAGCAATTTAATTTCATCCAGTGTTGTTCAATAACTAGTAGTTTTGCAGTAAAACCCACCTAAACCATGTAATCTATATGCGATATTGAAAATCTTCAGTTTCCCTCCAATGGAACAAAATTTCATTCTTCCCATTTCTATTGTTTCTAATTCTTCCCTAGATAATCAAGGTTAATGCATCTTCTTGCTAGGTTATCATCAATCTTCTTTTGAACATCATCAAAGTTGGTGGCATGTTGGAGATATTGTGATTGTTATATTTCACTTTCTTATTAGCGTTTCACATCATAGATCTCCATGAGTTACCAACCAACTAATCTTTCTTTATACTTCAATTAATTTCTTCAAAACATTTTTGTGTATGCAATTTGTGATAAGAAGGAATCAACTTCCCTCATAAGTAGTTGGTAACATCCTTACATGCATCGATGCATTACTAACCGTGATTCATCTGCTGTATGATAATGAATTAATTTGGTTATTTCTGATTGAGTTCTTACTTACCTCATATATGGGAAATAATTCATTCATATTACTCTGACCTCTAGAATCATCTACCAGCTAAGACTATTTTCTTCTGAAGTACAGGATGCACTTGATACTGCTAGGATTGAAGCAGATAAGATTATGCGTAGTGATGGACCACTTCTATACCCACCTGGGCAGGTTATATTTTATTATTAACATCCTCTATTGAAATTATTTTATACTGTATGAATATGATTTTGGCTCTTCCTACCTGCAGAAGATTATATTAACAAATACATACATATTTGAGGCTTGCTTCATCCTTGTTCTAAGAAAAGTTTCATGTTCCATGCAGTCATAACTTTTGAGATCAGTTTGTTCCCTTTTCATATTTTTTATTTTCATGTGAAGTGTGGACATGGAGAATGCATCCTCTGTTATTGACAGTTAATTTTCCTAGAATGATTAGACTAGATCAAATCTAGTTCGTTTGAAGTTCAAAAAAAGCAATTCTGGCTATAATTTCCCATAAGCTCCTTCTAACTAGGCCTGACAACAAACTATGACCAACACTGACAACTAACCGAGGCTATACTTTGTCTGATGATTGATCGGAATTTTTTGAGAGGGGAAGAATGATCTTAAATTAATCTAAATAAAACATCTGATAAAGTGTAATAAATGTCATCTGGTTAAGTTTTGAGAAGAAAAGAATTCACATCAAATATAGTGCCTGCAATATAATATATGTGCAGAGGAGCGATCACAGATATATGTATGGTGGGGAAGGAACAATGGGATTTCCCATGTGGATTTACACTAGGGATCTATCTTTAGTATATGCTTGCTTACCCTAGATATGGATGAGCTAGTCAATAGTAACGGAGATGCCATAGTTGGTTCAGGATTGCCTGATTGGTATCGTCCTAGTCATTTTACTAATATACAGTAGTTTTTTGAGTTAGGAATTATCCTAAGAAAAGTAATGGTTTTCATTAATTATTCAAGCCTAGAAGACAATGTTAACTGGCTACCATAGATCTTATCATCTACATCTCTAAGCATTTAGGTTTTTCGATTTTTTTCTTTCAATGTTTTACCTTGCATTTTTCTTTCCTTTTTGTTCCCAGTAAAATGGATTTTCCTTGCATCACAAATTTTTCATGAGAAAGTCTTTCTTTTTCCCCTCAATTTCTCTCCGCCTTTGTGGGAAACTGAAATTGAGGTTTCGACAATTATGTTTTTGTTTCAGATCTCTATCTCCTTCCCTTCTCTTTTTAAAATTATTCTGAAAACCAACCCCACAAAACCACTATATTCCTCTGTATGCTTTCTCTCAACCCAAACACGGTATTTTGCAACCAGAGACAGATCCATAATTTGAGTATTATGTGTTTTAGTTCAGATTTATAATCCATTTGCTTCATTGGGTTCAAAGTTTATTATTTGTACTTATTTAGTAAATATTTAAACACACAGGCAAGTTTTGAGCCAAAATTACTTATTTGGATGAACCCGTCATTATTATCTGGGTCCTCCTCTGTTTGCAAATCTGGTTCATACTGCTGATAATTCTTCTCTGATCATTGTAATGCTTTTCATTACCTTTACTCTTGATATGCAAGTTTGGTGGTTCCAAATATTGTCTGTGGGTTTCTATAACTAAGGAAAGCCTCCACTCATAATTGGATAATGTGCCGATAAGGTGGTTGTAGATAGATTCTGAAGGTGCTCTTCTTCATGTTGGCGAGTTTGTGACCATAGGAGTCATATTTAGCACAAGACAAATTATATGATTAGTCAATATTAGGTGATAGCTGTTTTGACAGAGGATAAGACTGCATTTTGAAAAAAAACTGGAACTTGTAAGGGGGAACTTTTTCTGATGATCACTGAATGGTACGACAGTTGACATCTGAGAAATTAATGTGATGACCTTGCTGGATAGCACAGTCAAGTAAAACTCTGGCTTTTGTGTTCTATGTGATGATTTGCTTTTTTAAAATGTGCTACGAATAATACTCGCAGGCACATTCTTGGACAATTTTCTGATTTAAGTTTCTTTTTACTTATTTTCAGTTGGCATTGACAGCTTTGCATAGGGCTAATGCAGCACACGGCATATTTGATTTTGAGAGGTCTCAGTCCCTTTCTCATTTGGACATAATCCACAAAAATCTGTTAAAACTCTTGTTGTTGACATGATAATGATTCTTCTACCAGGTATCTAAGATGTGTCCTATCACTTCATCAGCCAGCTCATGCCATTTCAGAACTTACTGGTTCTATAAATGCCATTGATTCTTTGGCAAGTACTTAAATCTTGTTATTACTGCATGTGTGGAATTGTTTATCTTTCTCTTCTTTCTCTGGAAATATTATTGATTCTTCCCCGGAACTTCGTTTGGGTTTAACATAGTCCTACTGCCTGAACTCCTGGCGTTTGAACAGATTAGTAAACTTGTGACTCCGACTTCCAAAGATGTGAAGCACATTGATCGGAAACTCAAATCATGTCTTGATCCAGGTTCACATGACAAGTGCGTTCAATATATCAACTCTAATTTGATTATCATTTTTCCATCTTTTGGTTTCACCACAACTTATTGGCCCAGCCAGAAAATGATGCTGGTTTGTATTTGCAGGAGTAAAAAAAGTAAGCATAGATCCAAAGATAGCTCAAATGAGGTTGCAGGCATCTCTTGAGCCGCTCTAACTCAAGTTTGTAGCTTCAAGCATATGTTATTTGGCCGGTGGAAATAGTTCCGCATTGCTGCTCATTTGTTTCCTTATACAGAGTTGAAAATCAAGTTCAGCTGGAAGACATGTTCTACTACATTTGCTGATGATTGAGAGAAGAAACATACATCAGGATTTAAATTTAATGGGTTCAACTTGTAAGATTTTCCCCATTGAACTCATTGTACCATTAAAATTGTGGGTTTAGATCTAATAATTGTTGAGATTTTCCTATATATATCTCTACTCTGTATTGAAAATTATAGATTCAGATGAAACTGTAGCAAAGAATGCTACATCTGTCCCTGAGAAGATCATATTGTTAAAGATGTGCATGTATGAAAAGACAGATGATTGACTCAGTGGTTTCCCTCATTGATGATGGTTCAACCTCGTCTGTTTTATGCAACTTTTTCGGTTTCCTAAATTGATTTCTGAAATTTACTAGTATGAATTATTCCCTCTGTCCATTTTTATTTGACCCCTATACTATTTTGAAATGTCTAACAATATTCGTCCACTTTATGAAATTAAGGTATAATTTTACACTTACTTCCTAATTTACCCTTATCATTAATTATAGTCATTTTCCCATTACATTTTTTAAGACATAGTATTTATTATATTCAAAGGGTACATTGGTAAAATTATCGTATCATTTATTACTTCTTAATCTATGTGTCAAGTCAACAGGACCAAGTAAAATTGGACGAAGGAAGTACGATAAACCTGCCTTTGTCATTTCCAATATTCGTTAGGTTGAATTTCTTACACAAAAGATAGCCATTTAAATAAATAAGTTCTTTATTACAGCCGCTGGCCATTTGGCACTTATATCTTACCAAATTTGGTCAATTTTCTTCTTCGTCGTTTTCAATTCTTCATCCTCTCTTCTTTTACTGCTCTTCTTCTTCTTCGCTTTGTTCTTCTTATTATGTTGTTCTTCTTCTGCGGCTGTTCTTCATTTTTTTTCTATTGTTATTTTTCTTGTACTATTGTTTTTCTTCTTCATTATTCGTCGTTGTCCTTCTCTCTTTTTTATTTTTTTAAATTGACTTAGTGCAATTGTGAATCGTTTCAGTGAGAGAGAATTATATTATCTAAAAATTGAGATTCTTTAAAAGTGATTTAAATTGATCAAAATTGAATAGTCAATGTATACTTCATAGATTTTAGAATATACTATAGTTAAGCTATATTTAACTTTTTGAATGTATCATAATGTATAGTCCGTATATAATTCATACCAAGGTAAACCATATTGTATAGTCAATGTATGATTTTTGGCTATTATTTCTTATAAATAAAATATAATTATATTTATGATAAACTAATTACTTTATTGTATATATTTGAAATTCGCCCAAAATAATAATCATACAAAGTCTAGAATGATCTAAGAATAGCTGAAATTAAGATTTTTCTGATATTTTTGTCGTTATATTACTCACTAATTACTAATTCTATTTATATTAATTTATTACCATTTGGATAAATTATACAATTAAGGTGTTTATAAAATAACAACAGTACGCGGATTTATAAATGGTAACTGTCTTTTAGAAAGAATGAACCCCAGGGTATGTTTGATAGCTGGTAGAAGAAATATTGTGCATGCATCTGCATAAGCAATACTTTTGGTGGTCGGTTAAGAATATATAAAATAAAATTATTATTCTTATAAATAAGCAATATATATGTTTGATTTGTAATTTAAAAATTTACATAATTAATATATGTATAAGTTTTGAGAGATTTGTTCATAATTTTATGCATGATAGAAAATGAAATAATTAATACATGAACGAGTAATAATAATAAATCCTACCTGAAAAAGATTTGCATAAAATAATATGGAGTATATAAATTTTCTAATAACTAATCTATGCATAACTCTTGTCACGATCCCTTAGATGTGATTGCTAGTTGGTATGGAGGAAGGCATTTTTTAAAATATATTTTCTTATGTTTGGTTGGCAAAAATTTGTGGAAAAATTTCTCTAGCTATGAAAACAAAGTTCTTAAAAATGCAAAAATGACTTCCCTAATAAAAGTATGCAAAAATAAATTATATAAATGACATTTCATATGAATCGTGTCATCCCACCTTCCAATACGCCATATCTTCACCTTACTCTAGCCCATATCCCTCACTCCCACCATCCCACACCTCGTATTACCCTCCACTACTTGCACCTCTCATATTAATTGTCCATAGATACTTTTAGGATAGTATTTTTTACTTGCATACTGAATAAAACAAAATAAGTAAAAAATCACTTATTATTTCCTAGAAAACATTTTTCATACCAAACACACCATAAAGTCTCTTTTAGCATGCCTTATCTCAAGAGTTTTGGAAGAGAAAGAAAAAATCCTTTTATCGTTTTTCAATCTTCTTATTGTGTGAGAACTATTGCATTGAGATTTTGTATTGTGTGATCGATTATGTCATCAAAAAATTTAAACGACTAACCAAAAACAACGCAATACTCTTTATTACTTAATCATAGTATGTCTCGACAAGTATGAAGATCGAGAGCAAACATATGGTGTAGTTAATTAACCCAATACTCTCAAAACTATTTCTAATTAACTAAGAGCCCTTTTTATTTGTTCCCTTGTAACTCCTCTTACAATTACATCATGCATGATGTCATTTACATACATGGTGCAAATCATTCAAAAATGAAACTAGGGTTTTGCATAATTCTATAATATATAATGATGGCTTTTTAGTGAAGCGGGATGGAGGAACAGTGGATTCAGCTCCCCACTAGATATTGGAGGAGTGGTCCCCCCAGGTTGCCTGCTTAAACCCTAATTCCAAAAAGTTCTGCTTAATTTGTCCAATAACTCCTGCTTAATCAGGAATTTATGATATTACTTTCTAGATTGATCTCCATTAATATTAAGTGAAGATTGCTACAAAAAAAAATATGATGATTAGATGGTATTCTCACGATTAAAAGTTTTAAAGTGGATTTGACGAGGATGACTATTTAATGAATTAGTAATAATCCTGATTAATCCAATGTTATGTGGAGTGAAATGTATTGGGATGCTTGTTGAAGTCCATAGATGAGTGTCATAGACATACAAATGCTAATTAATATGGATGAGCAGGCGATCATACAAGAAGATAGACAATATTAAAAGTGTCACATTTAGAAAAAGAAAGTAGCACGCATTTAAGATAAAATGTTAAACGATCGTTTGAGAAAGTCATATGTTTTCTCAATTCTATCACAGCCCTAAGGAAGCAACGCATTCAAACTAGAGACATGGTACAGAGGAGCTTTTGTCGATTGGTTTTAATTTGAAGTGATCAAATTTTATTGCATGATGGTCAAAAATCAAAATTTTAATTTTAGTACATCAACTTACTTATAATTAATGTCTGCAAACTAAATTTAGTAGTATATATTTTGGCAGATCATGATAACTTTAGACATATTTATAGTAGCTAATTTAAGATTTCTGAACAAAAAAATCAATTTATTGAAAAATTCTTTGAAAGTACCTTGAAAATTTCATAACATCTCGAAAGATTCATGAGGAGATCAAGATATCAACTATATCATCTTTTTCAAAATTCTCTAGCAAGGGTGAATGATTTTCCTCAAAATCAACTCGAAGTGTTGCCAATTTTTTTTTAGAGATTTCACATCATCCTTAATAAGTTTTCATTATAATCAACAATTCTCCTAAGAGCAAAGTTGTTTAATTTGTTGATTAAAGAAAATCCAAAATTTCCAACCTCTGGATTCATACACGAACCTCTTGCTGATTTTTTTCTCAAAGAAAAAACAAAAAAGAGAGACAGAAAAATTGAAACACCTGATAAAAACTCCATATAATTGAACGATACAGAGAAGGCTAACATAACACTACTGCACCAATCGAGAAATGATCCAAATTCTTGACGTTTAGTAGTACTTACTAATCGAAGCGTTGCATCCTTTCCATTATATCGAACTCTAATAATGGTACAACAGTTTCTTGTTTTTCATTTGGAGCTTCTTCATCATCCGTATTATGTTCATCCTGATCATTTGAACCTACTTTGTCTTGATTGGCTCTTAGTCTTTCAAAGTCCCTCAACTTATACAAGTACCTCACCATAACCTCAGCATAGTTGTCAAAACCCAATGAACTGAGAGCCCAACAGATGTCATCTCCATTAACCGTCCGCCGATTCTCCTTGTGACACTTGTCAGATGCTTCACCTGTTACAAAACTTATAAATTCTGATGCACATTCTTGCATTCTCTCCTTTGCTTCTTTGGATATTTTAGCTGTTGGTGGCAAGATTTGTCTCATGATCCTTCCCACATTGGCTATTGGAACCAATTTCACATGTTCATCCACCATAACTATTAATTGATTAATTAAATTAGTTCTAGATTTTGTTGATATGTAGGGTTAACATAGGGCGAATTTAGGAATTTAAGTTAGTGGGTGTTAGTTTAAAGTATGTCCATATTTTTATATATATGCGAAAGTTTTAACTGTATTAAGTTGAAAATAATAGATGCACATGTTTTTTGTATCGGATAAGGTGAATTTTACCCCTACTATTATATATGTATGTGTATTTGTCAACATATGCATGTGCATGGAGCAGTGTGACATACATGGAGCGTTGAATATATAATTAAGTAAATGAATTTTTTTTATAACAAATGTTTATTTTTTTTGGTTACAAATGCTAGCTCACTTAATTAATTCTTGCGATTTGAGTACTACTTATAACTAATTAAACAAATTAAATCCAGATCTTGACTATTCAGTCAAAGTTGACTAGAATAAAATTTTAAAATTTTAAAGTGAATTAAAATTTTAAGTCGCAGATTAACTAGCTGTTTTGGAGAAAACATCATTTAACCTGTAAAGCATTTTAGTCATCCATTGGGGTACAAAATGGTCCCCGCCCCTAAATCCCCTATATGATAATAATTTTTAATTTCCTTTATTAAATTGGTCTAAAATAATGAAAATATTAACATTAGATATTGAAATGAATGGACGACATTTATGCACGTTTGCAAGTGTTATTAATTAATCAAAATTAAAGAGCAGAAATGGAGGGAATGATTAACTAATACAAAACACTTTGTCGAGCTTTATCACTCTATATGTCGGTACAACCCTTAATTAATTTCACCTTTATTTGCATTTGTACTAATTCTTACGTATTTAAGCTTTTAACTATTTTACTAATTATAAACACTACAGTATCCCCTCATGATGAAAGTTTACTGCAGATTCTGCTTTTAATTAAGGAAGTACTATTATTTTTCCTCAAAATTATGAAATTCCTTAATGTACTTAATCATATTAATTACCCTTCGTCTAATGCTTATCTTGCTCAACAGACTTAATGAACTTGCTAGGATTTCTTATTCAAGTTCTCTTGCTGTTATTAAGTTCTTTGCTCAATAGTGAATAATTTTATTTATGCCGTCAGCTGATAAAGTTTGTAATTAATTTCGCGCTCACTTTATTAAACAAATGAATTCTAATTAACAAAAATATTTTCATGATTTCATCCCCTTTTGTTTTAATTTACGCCTATGTAAAAATTACTCAAACTGCATTCTTCATTCGTCAGACAAAAGATTTTGGCTAAATAAATCAAAAGTATTTGTAGACTATTTTTACTTATATTGACAAATGAACTTTCAAAAAAAATAAAAATTACATTCATTTCTATTCTCTTTTTGGAATATTATTGAGTCTTAAAAAGAAAATTTTACATTTTAAAATGTGCGTTGTTTACTAAAAAGTTGCTAGAATATGTAGTTTTTTTTCTTTTTTTAGAAAAATACAAAAAACAAGTAAACGCATTAGACAAATGCAAAGAGCTATTTAGTGGGTTCGTCTACGAGTATGGATGAACTCCGCAAAAGATTACATTACTTATATATCATGAAAATTATTGTATATGTATATAGAGTAGAATCCCTTAGTATGAATTTTAACTTTGCGACCGTTGTTGGTTTAAATTCACCTACAATAACATGTAAATTCCGCATGAATCATGATAAGTTGATAACAAGATTGATGTGCAAACTTGGAAGATAGAGAGTTAGGTATACCCTGCCATAGTAGTACTCAAATTGAAGTTGTAGTGTAAAAATTATAGTGTTTGTATATATATGTATATACACATATTATTTATATAATTAATATTAGTTATGCAGAACATTCTTATTGGTCCGGCAAACTTGCTTTTCTAAATTAGCTCAACCTCTTGTTTACATGTATTTAAAAGAAAGAACAAGCTTCTCTTATTGGCACATCTAGGGTTAGAAACTTTATAGGTTTTCCAAGTCATTGTTTTATGTGAAAATCCATAAAGAGACTCTCAAGCACCACGTTAATTTTTTTGGGAACATGTGGAGTATCTTACTGTTGAAACAATGGTGGAAAAAGAAAAGAAGGGACTAGAAGAGTTCTAATTGGCCCAATCAAAATCAGGATAAAATAATTCTAAATTTTATTCTGAAATTATTATATTTATACCTCAGAATGACTCTTGATAATTTTTCTGAAGTTAATACCTAAAAATTAAAGATCCATATTTTAAAGAGTCAATACCCTAAGCTAAAGCCCCCCTAAATGTCCATCGATGGTTCGTCAGTTTCATATTTGATTATGGAGTGTTTATATTATCCCTCAAACTATAGTATTACATGTTTAATCAGTGGAAAGGTCTGCATTTTTTAAAAAGTTAAACATATTCTTCATGTAGGAATATATGTAAAACTTGGTATTTAATAGTTTATTATGCTTTACTATGTCCAGATCATGTTCGAAAATTTGACTGGTTGAGGATTATGCGGAAGTAAAAAGGAAATATAAAAAGATAATTTGTCTTTAAATTATATTAAAATATTCTGTTCATTTCTTTTTGCTATATTATTCACGATATGTCCATACGTAGCATAGCTTCTCGAGTTGATTTCTCCTATGATTAGTCAATTAATAGTTTTTCTGAAAAGAAAAAAAAAACAACCTTATTTTCAACAAACTTTCCCCACTTGCAAAAGAAAGCATATTTTTCATCATATGCTTGTGGATTAGATTATTTGTGGGCTTTGAATAAAAAGCAAAGAGAAACTTGGGCCAGTGAAAAAGTATGGATCCAATAGTTCAGTTGGCATTAGCGGGCTGAGAGGAAATTACTTGACAAATTTGATAGTCCTGGACTGAGCCCAATGAGCTTCATCCTCCGTATGAATAAGAGCAAAGAGCACCTTGGGTAGTAAAAATGGGTAAAAACTTACGTAGAAGATGTTACGTCAAATCGATGAAATTCATGTTATGTGTATAAATATACATAATTATCACTTAATCATGATCCATTTATGTGTATATTCACTTCATTGTATCCCTTAATTACAGCAAACTGCATCACTTGATCAATAGTTCATTTGGCATAAGCTGGCTGCTAGGCATAGTGGACATGACGGAGTCTAGCCTTGCAAATCGTTCATTCCTCCGTTTAATTCAGAATCAAGACTTCTGAATTTCTTTTTCTGTTAGTCTTTTCACTCGAAATATTAAATTTTAGCTGGTTCAGTGAATAAAATGGTTCTCTGTCTCCATGGATGTGCTCATGTAGACGAGACAAGGACAACATTTTAAGTAGCCAATATCCCACTAATTCTATACATTGTGATGTCCTTGTCAAGGCGTTAGAAATAACTAAATTCAAGGTCCAAAACCTAACTTTTAAACCAAATGGAACTTTAACGATCAAGTCCCCCAACCCCCCTCCCTCCTCAAAGTCAACGTTAACATATATTTATCTCACATAATTATAATAAATTTGTATATCCTTGAGAAATGTGTAGTAATTACTCTGTCTAAGTTAATTATGTCAAATTGTATTAATTTAACACCCTTTGGGTGCTTAGATTTCAGTGCTTTTTTGCTGTTCCCTTCATTGGATTTGCGCTTTATCCTAACTCATGAACATGCCCCCCATATGTATTACCATAAACGCGTAGCATTCACGATTTTCCAGCTCTTTAGAACACTTAGTGTTTGTTTCAAGCAATTTTTAATGCTAACTTTTAAGCTAATGCACGCCATTTTATTTGAAGTTTTAGATCAACTTAGTGCTAACCCTTTGAGTTTTTGTCACTGCTTTCCTTTTTCAGTTTCCAATTTTGGCGTATTTGGGTTGATATTATCCAATTGTACACATTCTTGGTGCTATAACCAGGTAATTCATGGTACTTGATCTGTTTCTTCAGTTGATTATATGAATTCCATTTCTGTGGGCAATGTTCTGTTTTTGATTATTGGGAAGCCTTAGGATAGAATTGTTGGAATTTTAGTATTGATCGAGAATGGGTGAGTCCATCTTTTGTTATAGAAAATGTAGATTAGGAAGAGTAATGGGTTGCATTCAGTTTGTGCTAGGTTCACTTGTTATACTCGTAAGCCTTTCGAGTTTATTTCGGTTTTATTCTGCTGGATTTTTCTTACATGATGAGGATATATGCCGCCATTTTTATGGTGTGAAGGATGTTTATGATAGTTTTGATATAAAGGCACTGCGTTCTCGCGTTGATGAAGTGCTCGATAAGATGGAGAGTTTGCAAGATAAGATTGAATTGGTTGTACAAGAGATGGAGAAGAATAAAGATGAGTTACAAAAAGGGAGTATTCCGAAATTGGAATACAAGAAGTT
>DF360494.1:31358-45329 GCA_000787875.1 Solanum virginianum
GAATAAAGATGAGTTACAAAAAGGGAGTAGTCCGAAATTGGAATACAAGAAGTTCTTGGAAGAGGAGGTGATTAAGCCTTTATACTCTGCTCATATTGCCCTTAGGCAAATTAGAATGCCTAGAGTTGAAGGAATTGGGAATATGACAATTAAGGAAGATCCCTTGATTAATAACTTTGTGATTGAGGAGATTCGAAAGTATATTACCCCCAAGGAGAATAGACATAAGAAGGTTAATATTTTTGGAACACAGAAGATTTATAACACTATAGGGCATGCTTGTGTGTCAATGAAGAAAGAATTGGAGGAATATATGAATTATGATATTGGATCATATTGTAAAGATGATTGGAACATTGCTCAAAAGCTTATGATCAATGGATGTGATCCTTTGCCAAGGAGAAGGTGTTTGACAAGGGCCTCTAAGCTCTATCAGAAGCCTTATCCGATTAACGAGTCTTTATGGAGGATCCCAGATGGGAGAAATGTTAGGTGGAGCAATTACCTTTGCAGGAACTACGAGTGTTTATCGAGTAAGAATCCTAAACGAGGTTACAGTAAGTGCACCGGATGTTTTGAAATGGAGAAAGAAGAGCTAAAATGGGTAACAAATTCTTCACTTCCTGTGGATTTCTTGATCAAAGATGTATTGGAAGTTAAGCCAGGTGAGATCAGAATTGGTCTGGATTTTGGTATTGGAACGGGGACTTTTGCTGCAAGAATGAGAGAGCAGAATGTGACAATCATTTCAACTGCACTGAATCTTGGAGCTCCTTTCAGTGAGACGATAGCACTTAGAGGTTTGATTCCGCTATATGTGACATTGAATCAAAGGCTTCCATTCTTTGATAACACTATGGATTTGATCCACACTGCTGGATTTATGGATGGTTGGATCGATCTACAGCTATTGGACTTTATCCTGTTTGACTGGGATCGTGTTTTGAGACCAGGAGGCTTGTTGTGGATTGATCGATTCTTTTGTAATAGGACTGATCTAGATGACTTTATGTACATGTTTCTGCAGTTCAGATACAAAAAGCATAAGTGGTCTATTGCCCCCAAGGCCAAGGATGAAGTTTATCTTTCTGCATTATTAGAAAAGCCTCCTCGATCTTTATGATCAACAAAGAATTAGATCTGTCTTTGTTATCCTGACATGGTATTCGTAGGATTTATCTGCAACATATGTGTGTCCGCAAATTGTAAGAAACTTGTGTTCTCTTTGTTGTACTTCACATGATATTCATAGGATTTATCTGCAACATTTGTTCTAGCGTCTGCAAAATTGTAACAAGCTTGTGGTTCTCTTTGTTATCAAAAGATTCAGCTTCCGTTGTCATAAAATGCATATTATTTCTTTATTTTTCACCTTCATAATCAGGAAGTAAATACAGAGCTTCAACTTTAGTATTGTTCTGGAAGTGCACAAGATGCAAACTGCAAAATAACAACTTGATGTGATACGAGACGTTTATCTTACTATTCATGAACTGCAGCGGAAGCATATTGCACGTTAACCATCCGATGTTATAATATCATAATTCAATGAGACAAGTTAATGATGTTTCTGTTGGAAAACCATATGCTCAGCGAAAGCATAAAAGGATCGTATTGCTTACATGAATAATAGATAACAATACGTTTATGCTAAAATACAAATAATCATGCTAGAACACATAAACTTTACAAAATTTAATTCGATAAATACCTCTTGAAGCGTGACCATATACCTTCGAGTGAATCCACGGTTAGACTGCAGTAAACTTTACAAAATTTAATTCGATAAATACCTTTTGAAGCGTGACCATATACCTTCAAGCGAATCCACGGTTAGACTGCAGTGACAGTGATCCCACTCCTTTTCATCCAAAATTCCCTTTTTTCTAGATTAGGAAAACCCCTATTTATAGAGGACCTTTCCAAATCCAAAAGAAGAAGGAAATTAACTTTTCTTGAAAAAAACAAAAAAACTAGTCCTTTTATTTGAAATAAGATTCTGAGTTCTAGTTAAATATGGGCACTGTAGACACCACGGAATTTATTGTTGAGGCTCCTTATTATGGAAATAATTCAAATAATTAATTTGAAATTATTCTTACCATAATAAATTATAAATTATTCCATTAAAGATTCGTAATTGCACTCCTCTATTTATATTTCGAAATTTCCCATTAAACACTTATGTAATTTTTCATGTTAAGACTACAGATACTAATCAATAAATTAAATTACTGACGAATTTAATTTGATAATTAATTTCCTTTAGAGCAATACTTATTTCATGCGCCAGATTCATAAACCATGTTAAGATTACAGATATTAATCAATAAGTTAAATTACTAATAAATTTAATTTAAAGATTAATTTCCTTTAAACCACTGCTTAACTTATTTCATGTGTCGGATTCATAAATCTACTTGCAAGCTTTGACACGATGAAAACTTATAAGCTTCTCAAAAGGCACATCATCAATTTCTATTTCGAGACATGGATTTCGATAAACCCACTTGCAAGGTTTGACACGATGAAAACTTATAACCTTCTCAAAAGGCATATCATCAATTTCTATATCGAGACATGGATTTCGTCAACTAACTTATTATTTCACCAATATATATTATTATCATTCAATCTACCAAAACGATAAATAATATATACTGATCATAATAGTTATATCAGGATTGAGAATATAAGTACATTAAACAGTTTAGAGAATATATTTTTATTAGTCAGTCTAAAACATCTCTCTACTCGGTCCCGTTCAATACATACAATATGCATTAGCACAAGAAGTTGAAACTACACCGTTCCCATAATCAAGATAAATTATATATAATCGTGTGCTACAATCATACCGATGGTTTGTCCAATTTCCACCTTAGATAGTGAACGAAAAGCTTTATACTTATAAGAATCGATGATTTAATCTTCTGCGTATAAGTTAAAATTCTATACACTAAACCATCTACTATATAAGTAAATGGACACATAAACAATTATATGATCTATTAAAACTTTTATTAAGATTGGATGAATAATTGTTCTATAATAAATACTGTATCTAAACTCATGATTAATAGTATATATTCCATGGTTAATAGTATATATCCCAACAATCTCCCACTTAGACTTCTAACCATCACAATTATTATAATATACTATATCTAAATGCATGGTTATTAGTATATACCCTAACAATCTCCCACTCAGATATTCAATCTTGGAAATTGTTAGAATACTATGTCTAAATCCATGATTAATAGTATATACCCTAACAATCTCCCACTCAGATATTCAATCTTGGAAATTGTTAGAATACTATGTCTAAATCCATGATTAATAGTATATACCCTAACAGTTTCTGCTTATTTTGACTATGCATGTTCATGAATACCACAGCTACATTGGTTAAACACCATGACTTACAATTGCAAAAAGCCTGGTATTAGTCTTTCTGAAGATTAGTACTAATCCAAGACTTGTGCTTGTTCTGAAAATCCCCTTAATCTTGAATACCAGTATGCAAACACCAAGTAAACATGCCACTAGCTTGTTGATTATTAGCTCTAGACAAATTATTGCAGCATTCAACTATAAAGTTTCTGTATTGTTACTCAACTCAACACACTCCTTGGCAACAGTTTCGATATTGTTTCATCAACTTGTGCTTTTAATCTATTGGAACTCAGCTTGTAGGTCATCATAATAGGTTGGTTTATCCTGATAAAATCAAGTAATTTTAGATTACTACTTGCCAAGTAATGAGTCATTTCATGAAATTCCTCTCTGTATAAATTTTTGTATTTTTGCTTTCGAAAGAGATCTTTATGGGGGTCAGTTCGTAACGCGATTTATAAGAATGGCTTGGAGATGAGTGGCCTCACTTGCCTCATGGGCAAAACTTTAAGTTTAACAACTTTTGACATTAAGGTTTGCCGATGAGATAAACAGGACTCAAGTTCAAGACCACCATTTTTGAATAGATCTTTATGGCAAATGATTTGTTTTGTAGTTAGAGTTTTAGCAAGTAATAATGCGCACCATAATTAGTGAGTTACTAATACTTTAAAGGGTAATCTGATGCACAAGGCATCCTGCATTAGCATAATTCGAAGAAGGATTGTATCCAAGATGCATGACGTAGATATAAAGAGATTATATCAAATCGAATTTGAAGTAAGCATTAGGTGTTGCTTAAAGTACATGTTTAAGACAAAAAAAGAGAGATGAAAATAACCAACAGAGTAGTTTAGAAAAAAAATGTACTAAAGAGTTAAGGAGCCATGCCAAATGCCAATCCCTTTATCTTATTGAAATAAAAATATCCTTCTACTAATTCATACAGAGCCATCAAACCGGCCCAACTAACAACCAGAACTGTATGCATTATATGAACAGAAAGCAACTGATCGGGATCATTCAATACAACGGTATGAACATTTCAATGTTTGTTATAACTTATAATACAGAGGAGATGGACAGAAACTGTAGTAGTCACAGGTCAAATGCAAAACTTTAAATTAAAACATGATAAATATTTAAATGGATCCAGACAGCAACATCCAAATTAAAGATGCTTGTTATTGGACTCTTATACACTGACATTTCAATTGCAATTAATTTTGAAATGGAAATCAATTATAATGACCAATCATAGCAAAATTCAAATTGGCTATGACATACCGATAAACACTTTTCTTTTTCCTTTTTTTCTTCATTTGAGAATAAATTATGGAGAAAAGACGTAAAAGTGATATTTGAGGTTGTCCCAAATTATCAAAAAAATATCTTAACTATGCAAACATTCTGTTATCTTCCCAAAACAATTTTGAATTGTTATTATAATATAATTTTTTGTCCATCTGGCATAGAGAGTCATTCAATCAAAATAATTATAAAAAATATCATTTACTGTATATACAATATATATTTCCTGTATAATCAAGTTATATTCAATTTTTGAGTGTATCATAATGTATATTCAGTGAATAGCTCATGTATAAGTAATTTAATTTGTATAGTCAATGCATATTTTCTATTACTTTTGACATTGTATAGTTATTTATATTTTCTATGAATTTTTTATATAAATAAATATAATTATATTGTTGTAAATTAATCAATTTATTAAAGAAATCCCTTTAAAATATGGGGCTGGTTAGAAAATAATGCACTAACATCATTTCATTATTATTTAGGGGTAATAGGAATTCACATAATTAAATTGTCTTTTTGAAAATTTGAGTCTATTCCAAATATCACTTTATGTCTTTTTTCTAAATTAAAATAAATAAATAAATAAAAAATTTAAAAAGTTGGAATCTGCTCGCCCACCGGTCATCCAGAAATAGTCATCATGTGCATGATTGCATATTTTCTGTACCCTTTTTCTAAATTTAGTCTAGTGTTAGCAATAGTGTATATAATATTAATCAAGGAAATATGATTCATTTAATTTGTTTGAGTATGAATGAGTTATTAAGCAGATCATATATTATCTCATGTTGTTTTGCTTGATTTTTTAAAAAATGTCAATTTAAAAAAAAAAAATTGTTTGATAAGTAATTAAACAAATTATAAGAAAAGAAACAAACAATTGATACCCACAAAATTGTATTCCTGCCTACTTCATAGAGGTGAAAACAAAGGTTCACCAACATTTATCCTATAAATTATTAGAAGTGCAATAGAGTATTAATTCAACTTACCCTTGCTTTAATTTTGTATATTTCTATATTGACGTTATGTAAGAGTGATGCGTCTCTTGTTTTTAATTATTAAAGTTTGGTAAGTTTGAAAGCATTATGAAAGTAACGTTGTTTAAATAAAAAAATCGAATTATTATCTCATATCACAATAAAAGTTTTTACTTATAAATATTTTTCACTATATAAATGATAGAAAAAATAATATGAAATATATCTGAACATTAACGAATTTTGCTATAACGATCTCAAACTTCGACAAAATTTGTTATAACAATCCCCAACTGGGCATATATATACCGTTTAAATACACAATTCAATAATGTAAGAGAGTGATAGATCCCACACAAAACTTAAAATTGTCAAATATTATAAAATCTATTTTTTGCTTTGATCATATGTTTAATATCACAAAATTCAGATGATATTTAAGTACAAAAGCATAATAGTAGTTTAAATTTTATACTCAATTAAATTAAAACACTTAATTTAATTCGCGAACCGTGACAAGCCAGGACCATTTCATCGTGGCAATATCGTGGTTTAGCAATAACTATAGGGGCAAATCAGGAAATATATCCGCCATCGGAAAAGGACAAACCGGCAAAAATAGAAAAAAGCCCTCGCCCGCCAAGCAATATCCAAAAAGCTGTGAGGTTTAAATTAGAAACACCCCTCTAACTTATCTTTTCTAAATTATGGTCCCAGAATTTTTGAATATGACAAGAAACAGCATATGTTTTATATTCCTCGTATAGTTGTTTGTGAACATGGGGTAACTTTGTGTTGAATACTTGAATTCAAACCTTATTTAGTCATCTATATCTTTCATTCATAATTATACACTTCTTCTTAGACATATAAGTAGTAGTATAAAATGTGTGTGGGTTGAATTTAAATAAATCAAAATAAAATTGAGTTTGTAAATTGAGAGTCTGATTGGGTCAAGATGACTGAATAAAGGGTTAATGTCCGATTCATCTAACTTTTTCATAATCTTTTAGTTTTATTATATATAATTTATTTAACTATCCAATAATTTCTAATAATTATAATTATACATAATATATTAAATATATAAAAGAAAGTTATGCTGAGGGGTAAGAATAGATCGAAAAAGTATTGGGATACGTGATTAAATGTAATATGATGCAATTTCATATCACCGAGGACATGATTTTAAATAAAAAAAGAAGTAGGGTCATATAGGGTAGAAGGTTAGTAGGGGTAAAATGTTGTCTTACCTTGTGATGGTTTTAGTTTTGTCATAGGATTATCCATGCTATTATATTTATGCTGTTATTGTTTTTCGATCATTTTTCTATTTTTATTGTTTTATTCTAGTAGAATTGACATTATATTTCGATTATTTTTTGACTTGGGGTTGATACATTTGAATTGAGAATCGTTTGAAATATATAACCTCTCTATCTAAATGAGATAGTGATAATGTATGCATATATTCTACCTTTACAAGATTCTATTTATAAAAATTAGTTGGTATGTAGTTGCTATTCCCATGGGAGTAGCTTCCATATATAAAAATCCTTATTTGCTTATCTAAATTCAAAGATTCTAACCACTTGTCTTTGTTTTTAGAAGTCACAATCAAACTATGAGTAGACTAGATAGTTACCTATGAGAGAAAAAAAAAAGTAGTTTTAATAAAATGAATTTGGACAAAGAAAACAAACTGGCAATTCCAAAATTATCACAAAGCCAAAGGCCAGCATTCATGTGTACACAAATACACTTGTAGTACTGTACCATTAAATCATACAAGTAAGTTTGCCAAATTACAATTTCTTGTGTCCATTTTGTGACAACAACCCCCCCCCCCAAACCTAAAAAACCTCTCTCCTCTGTTTCTTTAATTACCAGAAATCGAGGAGAATTTTCTGTTTCTTGTCTTTCTCTTCTTCTAAAAAGCATATCCTAAGTTTTGTTAGTTTCTAAAGCCTCAAGGTATAAAAGTAAGGAGACAAAGAACAAGAAAAAAATCCAAAGAGCTTAGCCTCATTAATTGATCAAATTAAAAGAGTCTTTTCCTTGACGACAAACATATAAAAAGATCTCCCTTTCTTTCACTATTCACTCCTTCAATGTCAAACCTCTCTTCTGGGAATAGCAGTGAAGAAGCAGATGAAACTCCTAACGTGTTGTCTAGTACAAGTGATGGATCTAGTGTTCATCAAGAACAAGCTCTTCCTAATATAAAGAAAAGAAGGAAATTACCTGGAAATCCTGGTAAATTTTATTTATCTCATCTATCTTGTGTTGTAGTTTTGATTTACTATACGTTTTGCTATTCTTCATCCATACCGATTTCAACATTATGATAGTTCAATCTAATTACTCTTTTTGTTCTAATTTATACGACATACTTTCCTTTTAAATTTGTTTCAGGGTTTGTCTTAAGCTTCACATAGAAACAATTAATTAACTTCAAACTTATCAGGAGTGTGTATTTTATTTCTAAATTTCGTTCTTGTTAAACTTCATTCTCAATCGAATACTTCATCGTGTCACATAACTTGAGACGAAGAGGTAATAGATTTTCAAGTTACTATTGTGTCACAAATTAGCTAATAATAAGGATCAGTTTATTCATTATAAATTATACTGAATATATTGTTATTCTAAATTAGCTAGTGATATGATACTTGGATTATTCTCTAATCCATATTAAGTGAATTATTGAGGCACGACAATAATTACAATATAGTAGTAGTTAATTAAAGAAGCTTGATAACTTCAATATATGGCCGGCAAGAAAGATTAAATTTGTTTGACGACATATATCCATGCAGAAAAGAAATTGGATTTTACCCATTTCGTTTTCTTTAATTCCTTTTTTTAGTGGTATATTAATTGTTTAAAGAATTAATTAATTAATTAAAACGAGATTGGAAAGTGATAAGTATATGTAGGTAGTTGAAGGGTTGAATACTTCAATTATTGGTTCAATAATTGGAGTAAACTGTTGCATGTTGTTTAGATATGTTGGCATATTCATATTACTTCCTTTCTTTTTGTTTTTAACTATTTCATGAAAGCAACTTTGCATATGTTTCCTGTGCATGCATGGATATTTATTAATATATAATATTATCTATCATGTCTGCATTTTCTCTTCAATTCAATTTTTATCAAATAAAATAATTTTCTAATTGTTGATTTTATCCAAAAAGAAAATAAATAAAATCGTTCACACACGGAAGTCATCCTTTTTATTTTACAAAGTCCTGATGTTACTTCATTCATACTCCCTCCGTATTGATGTCTAATAATTTTTGTTTACTTTATGACATTAATAGATAATTTTTACTTAGTTTTTAATTTGTCATTATTATTAATTATAGTTATTTTTCTATTATATTTTTTAACACATTGTATTTTACTATTTATTATTATATTTAAAAGGTAATTTGGTAAAATTACTCTTATTATTTACTGTTTCTTAATTTCTATGTTAAGTCAATAGTGAACAACTATTATTGGATGGAGGGAGCATATATAATCTGCTCTGGTCAATACTTAGACAATGTATATTAATGCTAAAAAAGATTTATCAAATTTTGACTAGCTGACATTCTTTCCAATCTCTAATTAATATTCTTGATAATTTAACCAAATACTAAAAACATATATTCAAGGAATAGAAATCACGCCCAGATTTTGATGTTAGAACCTAAATCAATCAATAAAAGAAATTAAAGGAATAATTTTTGGATTATGGTTATTTTTACATATATTTTTAAAAATATTTTGACAAGATTTTTCATGAGTTAATTTGGCTTATATTGAGCCTAGCCCATCGCGGATTGTCCCTTTGGCTCACTTGGCGCCTCACAGTATATAAACCAATTCTTTTTACTTAAATAGCGCAGGACTCTTCCTCTCTTTTCCGATGTGGGATTTGCCTAAGTGAGTCAGGCGGCTCTGATAGCACCTGTAACGGCAGTCCAAAGTTGAACTAGCTGGACGTATATATCGGAATATATATTCATGAGCTAATTACTTTTCCATATATGATTCTATTTACTAAAATGAAACGTAATTAATAAAGCCATCATATAATATGCAGATCCTAGTGCTGTAGTTATGGCGTTATCACCAAGAACTCTAATGGCAACAAACAGGTTCATCTGTGAAGTGTGCAATAAAGGATTCCAAAGGGAACAAAATCTTCAACTACACAGGAGAGGACATAATTTGCCATGGAAACTAAAGCAGAAAACAAGCAATGAGATTAAAAAACGAGTTTATATTTGCCCAGAAAGTTCATGTATCCACCATAATCCTGCTCGTGCTCTTGGAGATCTCACCGGGATTAAGAAACATTTTTCTCGTAAACATGGTGAAAAGAAGTGGAAATGTGACAAGTGCTCTAAAAAATATGCAGTCCAATCTGACTGGAAAGCCCATTCCAAAACTTGTGGCACAAAAGAATACAAATGTGACTGTGGTACCATCTTCTCCAGGTTAGTTATAAATTTTTTACTTACTGAAATACGTAATCATCTCATTTAAAAAGTTTAAATCGTTCAGACAAAAGGCATGAAGCTATTGACTTAATTCCATCTTCAATGGTCGTAATCTCACGTAGAACCCTACTTCTTTTTTTTTTAATCATGAGTTTATGGGTAATTAACAATGAGACTTGATCGACGCTTCAGTAAGTACTTAATTAATTTTAGGTAGGAAGACTTCAATGTTTTTACTTTTTAACATTACGAAAATTTTCAGCCTCCAAAATGACCTAAGTTAATATGAGATTATCATATTGTGGTACCATCTTCTCCAGGTTGATTATAACTTTTTCTTTTAACTTACTAAAATACGTAATCATCCCGTCTAAAAAATTTAAACCATTCGGACAAAAGGTAAGTTATGTACTTAATTCTATTGTCAACGGTTATGATCTCACGTGAAGGCTTAAGTCCATTTTATCATGAGTTGAACAAGGTTTTTTCTTTTTGGATAGTATGACTATTAAAATGTGTAGCTATTTCTGTTATCGACGCTTCAGTAAGTACTTTAACAATATGAGATCATACTTCTGATGTTTGTTTGGCTGCAAGAGATATTTAAAACCTGTCATGATTAAACAAATTAGAACTGATAACAATAGCAATATTATTATAAACAACTAGTTTCATAGGTTAGTACTTTTCTTTGGTCATCACAGCAAACAATTGACTTCTGAACTGTTTGTTTGGATATACAATAATAAACCTATCGTAGACTAATTAATATTATTGGGGCCGTCCTAAACTAATTTTTAATTGCTGATAAATTTGTAACTTCATGTAACTATTGAAGACTGATTTAAAGTATGACTTGGTCAGCTAAGTTTCAGCAAATTTTTAAACCTCTTGCTTTTAGCCTGCGTTCTTTGAGTTGTTTGCAATCTTTTTTTCCAACAGTAATTAACTGTTTATGCCTATTTTATTATGCAGGAGGGATAGCTTTGTGACTCATAGAGCCTTTTGTGATGCTCTAGCTGAAGAAAACAATAAAGGAAACCAAGTTTTAGCCTCAACCACACAACCTTCAGCCACTGGCACTAGCAGCACCCAATTAGCCCCTGATCTTATTTCAAGGACTCACATGTTGAACTTATCACAAATCAGAAATCCAAACATGAAAATTCCTCAAAATCCCTTAAACAGTATGGCTGGAAGCATGTTTTCCTCTTCTTCTAGCTTCAATCAGCTAGGCACAAATTCGTCGAATATGTCATCAGCAACAGCATTGTTACAACAAGCAGCTCAAATGGGTGCAGCAGTGAACAATAACATGAACTCTACAATGAATATGGTGCAAAAAGGGTACCCTTCGCTGTTTAATGGCATGCAAATTCCAAATCAAAGCACATTGCAGGGATTTGGTGGATCTATGTTACAAAATATCGGCGATGATCATCACAAGTCTTCGAGAATATTGCAGAATGAGCCTGGGTGGTATGATCATACTAATGGTTTAATTAATGAAAAACAGAGGATATTGAATAAAGAAGCTGGCCATAGTAATGAGAAGAGCTTGACTCTTGATTTTCTTGGGATTGGAGGAATGAGACAAAGGAATTTACATGAAATGCATCAGCAGCAGCAACAACAGCAAGAAATGACCACTTTTGAACAGCAAAAAGTTAGTCAACAAAGTATTCAAGGAGTGAACTCCGTGTGGGATGATTGAAAGCATAGAAGCGGACACAAAATTTGAAGCTTATGAATTCGGGATTCTAGTTTTTTAAAGTTGTCGAATGTACATATGCAATGATTTTTTCCTGAGACAAAACAAAATTTGGACCAAAGTTATTAATTCGGCCGAACTGGGACATACACGCTATCTCTGCCCCTCTATACATGAAGGAAATTAGCACCATTTGATTGAGTAATTCCCTGTGATATATATGTTATAAAGATAAATAATTTGATTGCATGATATCATTTGTGTGTTGAGAAAGTATTTTGAGGTGATCTTTAGTTTTCTCCTCTCTAATTAGTGATTTTAATTTTGGCTCTAATATTTAATAAAAGTTTGTGAGTCATAATATTTGACAATCATTTAATTTCGAAGGGCATAAATTTAAAGAATTTTTATTTTGTCCCATGTAAATTGTATACCTTTGTGGGTTCTCAGACTGCTACTATTTGTACAAGTTCTGTAGAAACTAAGTTATGCCATGAATTATGAACTTCTTAAACCATAACATTCTAAAATTGAATTTACGCATATGTTGGTATAAATTTTGTAGGAACTTAGTTGTGACTTGTAAAACCAAACTTATGTCTTGTGATCAACTTATGCTTCTAACTACATGACTTCGATATGACATAACTGTTGAAGAATGATAAAAGTTTCACATTGGTGGTTAATGAGATAGGTGGATTCCTTATAAGGTTTAGACAATCTTCCTCCCTTTAAGCTAGCTTTTAGGGTGTGAGTTAGATTCGAGACATAATTTTATAATAACTTATGTATGCTACATTATGATATAAACATATAAACTCTTGACTTGAGATTTTTTTTCTAATGTTACGCATGTTTGATTATTATTTTTAGGCGGAATGACCTAATAGGCCCTTATACTTGGTTCCGTTTGTCACTTAGACCTTTATACTCAGAACTTTGTCAACTGAACACTTCAACTTAATAAAACATATTATTTTAAACCCCTCTGACAATTGACCAAGTCTATGTGGCAACTTAATAGCTGAGTTGGAACAAATGCGTGATTTCATGCGTTTTTAGGTGGCGTAAATAAAGATTTTTAGGCTAAAAATAATAAAAATAAAAAGACAAAAACAAGTTAAAAATCAAATTTGTCACCTCTTTTTTCTTCCCCCACCACCTATAATTTTTTTCTATTTCTACCCAGCACCATCATGTTCTTCCCTCATCAAATCTCCCATTTCTCTCTCATTCTCCTTTTTTTTTTTTTTTGAAAAAGAAGAGCATCAATTTGATATCAGTATAGAAATGTAAAAGAAATTTACAGAATCAAACACCCAATTCAACCAATTTCTTCATTTCTTAGCTTTCTTAGCAAGAGTCTTGATAGTTTTTGGCTTCTTCACAATTTTCTTCTTCGGAGTTTTCTTCACTTTAACAACAACTTTCTTCGCCGGAGCAATTGCCGGCTTCTTCGCTTTCTTTGCTGCTGCTGTTGGTTTCTTCGCTACAACCTTCTTCTTTGGGATCACTGGTTTTGCCTTTTCAGCACCGGCGGTAGTGGCGGCGGTGGGTTTCTTCTTTATTGCTGGGGCTTTCTTTGGCTTTGCGGCCACGGGTTTCACAACAGGGGTAACTTTGAAAGAATTCTTGATTTTAATGAGTTTTCATGAAGCAACAAGCTATTCAATTGAACCAACAAGAGTTTCCTGAAATTTGGGGGCAAATCCTTTTGTTTCTCCTCTATGAATTTGGCTATCGCCACTTGACTCGAACCAGTTCTTTCATTCAATATTGTTATTGCTTCTGATATCATCTCAACATAAAGAGGATGAGATCTGGGTTTCTTCGGGGCAGAAGTTTTCTTCACATACCATTCTCCTCTTATCCATTTTCATATTTTTTTGTATGTCATCGGAAAAATTTAGATATTCTTTATTTGACATAATTACTTCAATATTTGTGAGATAAAATATAGAGAGAAAAGCTATCTTTAGGAGAGGGTAATTTAAAGCTAGTGAAAAAAAAAAGAAATTAAAAATTTTTAAATCAAATAAAAAATAAATGATGTGTTATTAAAAAT
>DF360494.1:45401-59485 GCA_000787875.1 Solanum virginianum
ACGATGTGTTATTAAAAATCTGATGTGGATAATGATGTGTCATTTTAATATGGAGTTTGAAGTACACATGCAGCTGAAGGGGTTTAAAATAATGTGTTTTATTAAATTGAAGTGTTCAATTGGCAAAGTCCTGAGTATAAGGGCCTAGGTGACAAACGAAATCAAGTATAAGAGCCTATCAGATCATTCCGCCTTTTTTTTTATTACTTAAAGAGTTGATGAGGAAAAATAAATAAAAATCATTAATTTAAATGATAAGAGTTATATATTACACCAAAATAAGAGCATTGGTGTGAATGACTCAATGACAAAGCCACAAATACACAAAGGGTCGAAAGGCCAACAATGAAAGTTTTGGGCCGTCTGATGAAGAACTTTGAGACCAGGAGAAAATGATTTCACGTTTGGGCGTTTCGGCCAAAAGCCCAAAACTATTTCTTGCCTTAGACAATATAGACATACTATTATACATTGAGCAGCTAGGTTTTTTTGTTTTTTTCATCTCATTAAAAATTAATTTGATATATAACATAAATTGAATCGTGAGAAATTTTGACAAAATATTTATTTGATTTATATGCCATACCTAGCTATAATTTTTTTAAAAAAATCATTAGCCATTAAAACTTTATGAAACAACAAATAAAATCACTAAGACTCAGTAAAAATTAAGCGAGTTAGATTATGATCCGTATTTTAGGCCATTTTAATCCAAATAATTTATTGATGGATCAATAATTTGCTTATTTTGTCAATTCAACTCATTTTTATCCATACAAATTTAGCCTAAAACTTTTAAAGGAGTGACGCAATGAACTGTACTTGTGAAAAGAATTTGAAGATCTTGCTAAAGAAGGTGATAACTTTGTAAATTTGTCCCCATTGTTCGATCCTTCCCAATAAACATGGCATGTTTGAATTCTAATTACTTTTTCGTGATAAAATGGAACCACACTTTAAGCTCATGTATTCCTAAGTGATATATAGGACAAGTACCATGACAGGAAGATAGCAAAGTGAACTCATAATTTGATCAAGAGAACCTGTTGATCTCTCTGTCTTTCCCCAAGTTCTAAGTAGCACGTTTTTTTTCTCTCAACCAATTTGAATTCTATTTTATTTTTTGAATTTGAGTTAAGTAGAGTGATAAATAGCTAATTTGTTAATTTGACATCTCTAATTTAATATTTTTCATTTATTATGAAACAAAGTCAAATACTGTTATATATATATAGATAGATAGATATTTCTTTAAAAAAATTAAGCTAAAATAAATCAATAATCTCATCAGTTTGATTGGATTTTCGATTACGTGCAAGTTTAAACAACATAAAATGAATACAATTGTAAAAACTATTTATTAAAAATGAACCAAATCTAAACTATCTACTCATTTACCCCATTTTCTTCTTTCTTATTTTGTGTATGACATCAACGTCACTATTATGTGGTTCTCCTTCGATATATTGATGCCATATTGGTATCATATAGGACTGAACTTAATCCTCTATAATACTCCATTTGTATATCAGCATTATATAGAATTGAACTATTTATTTAATAAATAAGTAAGAATCAAGAATAAAAACTTATTAAAGTCGTAATCTTATTTGCTTTAACTCATAATTTTATTTATTAAATTCTAAATTCTGATGATATCTATATACTCTAATGACACAGTAATTGAACAGACTTTCACTGAAGCACTATTGTTTCTTTTTGATGGCATCATAATATAGATACTCTCGTGACATTAAGAAGTAAATGAATAATATTTTCATAGAACAATTGCTATACTCAGAATAATATTTTCACAAAATGATTGCTATACTCTGATAGGATCAAGTCATAATTGAACAATCTTTTCATTGAAGTATTGAATGTTCCTCTAATGGTATATTTATTGAAGTACTGACTATTTCTTTTTTGATATTATTAGAATATATATACTTTTATGATATTAAACATGTAAAAATAATTAAGAACAAAGAGTGAGAAAGTAAAAAAATAATCGTTTGTAAATAGTTTTATTTTTTGAATTATATGAGTTATTTTTCATCCTATAAACAACACATCTGCCTACCGTATCCCAACCAATAACGTCAGGGGAGGTACACCTCCCGAACCAAAAGGTACCAAAGTAAAGCGCTGTCCGTATTCCGTAATAGCCTGCCCCATTTTCAATTCAAATCACCCCTTTATTAATCTTCTGATATATAAACGGTGAAACAAAAAAAAAAAAAAAAAAAAAAAAAATTAAAGAAAAGGGAATTAGAACCATTACTCCAAATCTTCATCTTCTTGTACAATTCATTGATCAAGATCTGAAATTGTGATCTGAAGAAAACGCAAAAAAGTCTCAGAGGGAGAAACAAAGGAGTGAGTGAGAGAGAAAAGTGAAATGGCGATGGCGAGGGTAAGCTCTGGCCTCGCGTATCCAGAGCGATTCTATGCAGCGGCATCCTATGCTGGGTTTGATGGATCTTCCGACTCCTCTACCAAAGGCGTCAGCTCCAAGTTCTCAAACGACGCTGCTCTTTTACTTTATGCCCTCTACCAGCAGGTTCTTAACATTTTCTGTTGGTTTCGTTCACTTCTTATGTTCTATGCATTCATGATTTCATTTCTGTACTTTGAGTTCTTCAAATGGCTTGATCTAGTCATGCATTATGTGAATTACAGTTGCGATTTTCATTTTTAACGTTGTGTGCGTTTGGTTTTTGACAATTCAATTACACTGCATGTTTGGCATATTGTTTTGGTTCAAATTCCGGTAGATCTGGAGGGTTGGTGTTAAAATCACATCAAAGTATGGGCATTGACTGTATGAATGTAAAGAGAAAACTACTGTATAGGAGTTAAGATTGCCAAGCCTGGAAATTGGATGGATGAGTTAAGTGTCTGTGTTGTTTATACTAATGAATGGAATGCGAAGGCTCTTGCTTGTTTTATAAGGTCTAATTTTTGTTTGATGTTTTAATTGCAGGCAACTGTAGGACCTTGTAAGATTCCTAAGCCTAGAAGTTGGAGTCCAGTAGAACAAAGCAAATGGACAAGGTTTGTCCCCCCCCCCATATTGATTTTAGCCTTTCTTTCACTTTTTACCATAGCAGGATAAGAATATATGCTTGTTGTTCTTTATCTCCTCGTAAAACCTGTAGTTTGATGCTATTATTAAATTTGAGAAGATGGTTCTTTGGTGTCCTTGTCAGTGAAGAAACAAAAACTAATTAGACACTTTTTTCTCTGCTATCTGTCTGCTAATCAATACATTATTACTATTTATGTAATTTAAAGGACAGGCTAAGTGTTGAACATGAGCATGAATTAAATACTCCAATATAAATATATTATAGAGAGAGATGTGTTAATTATATAGTTACCACTGCATCAAAAGGGATATGCGGATCATTGTACTAAAAATTAGATGCTGAAGCCCTTTCTTCTAAACGTGAACCTTATTGCTGAAGTACTTAGAGTTGTATCAGTTACCATTGGTCATGGTAACACGTTCAGTTTATTAAAGTTCAGATTTCAGTGCTAATGGGGCTTGATGATTTGAATGATCTTGTCACTGACTCAACCTATGTTGGTCAAGCTGATGAGATATATGGAAGTTGACCACTGAATTGAGAATGAAACCAATAATGGTAATGTTTTAGGTGAAAATATTGTAATAATGACAAGGATTATACAGCTTTTAAGCAAAACACAAAAAGTGAAGCCTTTGCTTCCTCGTGGTGAGTCACACAATTTACCATATTTACAAAAATAATGACATGAATTTAGTGTGTATTGATCTCAGCTGCAACTAAAAGTACCAATTTAAGCATCAAGTACATCTTGATCACGATATTAATATGACAATATTTAAACTAAAGGTAGGCTGAAGAAATATTGGGGAGAGGTGATTAGACAAGAGGTTAAATACAACTTATAAAATACATGAGTTATGATTCATTGACCCTAGATAGGAGGATATGAAAGTCAAGGATTAGTATAGAAGGTTAGTAGGTAGTCAAACGTCATCTAGTTCCCCTTTTTCTTTTTGACGGTCAGTACGGCTGTATTCCTCAACATTAAGGAGTACTGACCATCTTCAAGAAGTTTATTATAAGAAAGTAAGTCAGACTCTAAATTTATAAAGCACCTAAGAAGTCTACTGAGTCATCTATTTCCTCTATACGTTTTTCTTAACACCAAAAAAACAAAGACACTATGCAGTTCCATTTCACACCATGAATGGACGTTATTTTGTCTTCAACACATCTTCCTCCTCTCCTTCCATGTTGGTTGCTGGGCATCGTTGACTCAGTCTTTGTGAGGCCAAAAGATAAATTCTAGAGTTGGATATAGATGGTCGTTTGTCTCCCCAATTTTAACAACAACCATATACCAGTGAATCCTACAAGTGGGGTCTGGGGAGGATAGAATATATATTGGCCTTACCACTACCTCATGGAGATGGAGAGATTATGCTCAAATGTGTCAGCCCCAAGTACAAGAAGAAAAAAAAGTAGGTGTAACATAAATGCAAATTCTATAAGAAAAACAATAACAATAGAAAAATAATGTGATAGTAAAAATGAAACAACAATACAATTATAATGGCATGACTAGTTCTATGACAAACCTTAAACCGTCACAAGTCAAAACAATATTATACTCGTACTAGCTTTGTACCCTAATATGCGACCTCCACTCTTTTCCATTTAAGGTCGTGTCCTCGATAATATGAAGTTGCACTATATCCTGTCTAATCACCTTTCCTTAGTACTTTTTTGGTCTACCCCTAGCCCTCTGCGTAACCTCTAGATTAAACCTCTTGCACCTTCTAACTGCGTCGACACACCTCTTCTATATGCGTAGACCATCTTAGTTTCTCTTCTTTGATTTTGTCTGCTCCAGAGGCCATTCCTACCTTCTCCCAAACAATCTCATTCCTAATCTTGGCACTCCTAGTATGTCCACACCGATGTTGCTCGGACTCTTCAAAAGTGTCAGCAAGTGTGTGTTAGATTCAACAAGAAAGTGTATTTTCAGAGAACCTGACACGGGTGCGACATTGAAAGTGAAGAGTCCGCGCAACTTAGGTCCACGCAACTATCTCAACAGGCCTATCTTCGTAACATACATCTTTTGAACATATAAGTTCTTGATTGGCCAACACTATCCATATTACAAGGATGGTTTAACCACCACTCTGTAGAATTTACCTTTAAGTTTAGGTGGTACCTTGTCACATAGTATTCCAGAGACAAGCCTCTGTTTCATCCATGCTCCTCCAATGCGATGCATGACATCATCGTCGATGTTCCCATTACTCTGGATGACGAATCTAAGATATCTAAAGCTCCCTCTCGGAAAGCCTCACTTCCATGCACGTTTCTCTCATCGCAACATTGAATTTGCACTCCAAATATTCTGTTTTGGTCTTGCTCAATTTGAACCTTTTGGACTTCATAGTTCATTAGTTTGTTTGTAAACCTCTAACCTATCGTTAACTCTGTCCCATGTCTCATCGATAGTACTATGTTATCCACCAATAACATACATCGTGGAACCTCCTCCTGAATTGATTGTGTCAGCTCATCCATCACCTAGACAAAAAGAAAAAGGGCTTAGCACAGCTCCCCAAGTTCATTACACACAATAAAATCTGTTACACACAATAAAATCTGGTCACAAGTGTCATGAGTAAGGAAGGCCTTCCTGGCCGCTACATGTGAAGCATTTTACCCTCTTATTGTCCACCATATTCCGTCCTCTAGTTTCCTTTTCAGTATTGTTAATATTGCTCTCACACTATCATATTCTTCGATTTTATTATTACCTGTTGTTTTCTTTGATTCGCTTACCTGTATTATCTATTGTAGCTATTGTTCCCTTTTCCTTTATTTTTAGCATGATTCTGTACTATTATATTTACCTTCCATATCTGTTTTTGATATGTTTTGCTTGAGATAAGGGTCTATTGGAAACATCCTCTCTACCTTTGCAAGGTAGGGGCAAGGTTGTGTTTGCACCACCGTACCTAGACCCCACGCTTGGGATTACACTAGGTTTGTTGTTAAAATCAAAATTATTTTTTGACTTCCAATTAATTAACCAATATGAATCAATTTTCAGTGTTCAGTTTTGTATTTAATTGCTTTAATGACTGTACTATTAGAGTAAAGTAAAAAGAGGGAAATTAAGGGGAGACGCCTGAAGCCCAAAGTTGTAGAAGAAGTGGACTAGCACACTGGAAAAGCTGAGAACAAAGAGATCATTTGTTCACAGAAAGAAAACAACGAAAAAAAAGTAAATGAAGTAACCAAAAAAGGAAGAAAAGAAATAGAAGTTGTAGAAACACACTTGGTGGTTTCTTCCCATCTGTTTTGGGGACAAAGTTACTTGGTATTTGTACTATTGGGAGGTAGTAGGTACCCCGTGGAATCGGTCGAGGTCCGGCTCCACTCGGGACCTCAATTTTTTTTTTAAAAAGAAGCAGCATGCAACAAATTCAAGAAGAAGAAAAATACAATGAAAACAGAGAAAACGCTTAAACGTTACTTCTACTCAAATAGCCCTTTTGTTTCCTCCTATTTTCATCTTTTAAGGCTATTCTGTTGAATGAGACATATTTCTTCTCTTGCATTAGCTAATTTGCTAGCAGTTTTGAGAGTAATGTATGTGCCATCTTTGATTGATTAATTTCTTATTCCTTCTCTTCTTTAATTTGATGTTCTATATTACATATGGTCTTAGAGGTCAGTGCATATCAGTGATGTGGCTTGAGCTGTGTACTAAAAGGTTTTTGTATTTGTGAAGCTGGAATGGGCTTGGAAACATGGCTTCCACAGAGGCAATGCGCCTTTTTGTGAAAATATTGGAGGTTTGTGTTGAGCTAATTCTGCCCAAGTCTTGATAATTTAGGAGTATGAATTAAACATGTTAATATATTTTGGTAGGAAGAAGATCCAGGATGGTATTCAAGGGCTTCAAACTTTGTTTCAGAACCAGCAGTACAGGTTGAAAAGAATGTGAGTGTATATTGGTTTATATGATTCTCTTCTTCAACCATCTCTGTTTTCTTGTTGTTTCGTGCATCTGATTTTTTTTTTTTGATGTCCCCATTTTCTTCTTTCGTTCAGAATGAGAGGATAGCGGAGCCAGTTACTGAAAATGGAAATATTCTTCCTGAGATAAAAACTATTCCTTCTGAAAATGGGAACTTGTCAGAACCTCAGGATAAAGATGTTGTGTCAGAAGGCTTTGGTGCAGTTGGTGTGTATGACCAATGGGTTTCACCTCCTATATCTGGTCCACGGCCAAAATCTCGATATGAGGTAGTATTTGTTTTGCAGTCTTTGCTTTCAATTTTAATTTTAATTTTCTTAATCTCCCTTCCTCAAATTCTTCTTCTTCTTCCACAGCATGGGGCAGCTGTTATTGATGATAAGATGTATATATTTGGAGGGAACCACAATGGACGCTACCTTAGTGATCTCCAGGTGGGTGAACTGTATGCCCAAGGTGGTCTTTGATATCTCTAGGAGATCATCAATGATTTCTTGATCATCAGTTATCAAGTTTTTATCATGAATCAGCAGACCTTTTAGTTCTGCTTGTAAGCTTCTTGTTAGTCTTGACACTGTAGATGGTTGTATTTTATATCTCCTTTTATTCTGTGATTAGTCTTTCTTGAGAAAAAACTAGCTTTTCTTCTTTGGTAGCTGGGTGCTCAAAAATTCTCTAATAAAGTTTGAGGTCATTGCAGGCTTTGGACATGAGAAGTTGGACATGGTCGAAAGTAGAAGTTAAAACATCTGGTGAAGCTTCTCAAATGCCAGTAACTCCCTTTGCTGGTCACTCCCTGGTTAGTACAGATATTGGTTTAATACAGTGGCAGTCACAACCCATTTGTGCTCTGTATTTGCTCAAGGGATTCGGCTCATTTTAGTTTGAAATTTCCCTTAGCTCCTCAAGTTGCATCTCTCTCTCTCTCTCTTTCACTTTCTGTTTTCCCTTTGTGTTTTATAGATACCATGGGAAGGAAACAAGCTCATTTCGATTGGTGGACATACAAAAGATCCTTCTGAAACTATGCAAGGTTTGTTCATATTGTTTAAGATTGGTTTCATTTACTTTGACATTGTAAGAGCAGTGTAAGACATGATTTACTGGTTAGTAAAATATTAGCAGCCTAAAAATTGATCTGAAGTCTGACCCTACCGTCGAACAACAACAACATGCCCAGTGAAATCCCACAAAGTAGGGTTTGGGGAGGGTAGGGTGTATGCAGACTTGATCACTACCTGATGGAGATAGAAAGGTTGTTTCCAAAAGACCCTCGGCCAAATGTATCCGCCCCAAGTAAAAGAAGAAAATAATAGATATAGGATAACGGCTAAAACAAAGAGCAATGTTAATTCTACAAGAAAAACAACAGAAGCAGTAGAATAATCGAAGAGCCATAACAACACAACCATAATGGCACGACTAATCCTGTGATTAACCTAAAAATTGTCACAAGGCAAGACAACATTCTATCCCTACTAACCTCACGTTACCGATTTCAAAAAAAAAAAAACATTCTATCCCTACTAACCTTCTACCTTAATACGTGACCCCCGCTCCTCCCTAGCTAAGGTCATGTCTTCGGTGATATGAAGCTGCCCTAATATTTTTTCGGTCTACCCCTATCCATCAAGACATGTTATTTGGTCAGTCGACAAAATTCACTGTGGTTGGTGCATACTCTTTTCCTGGCATACGAGGGCGAAGTTACTGTAGAAATGAAGCAATTTTTTGAGCTTATACTTTACTAATTTAGGTCGCTGGCCACGTAAGGTATCTTTTTCTTTCGCATGCTTGTTGGAGTTCTCTCATTATCCCACAAATTACTTGCTCTGAATTCTTTGCTGGACCTCTGAGAGAATTTTTGTGGAAGGATGCCCTTGGTAAATCAGTTTTGTGATAGAAAGATGCAACCTCCAGCTCCCTCCTTTTTTTGAAACTTGTAGGAAGTGAAAAATGTCTGATGTAATATATATTGGAAATTGTTTCTGTTAAAGCGTAATATAATTAGATTGTCTAGAAGCACAGCAGCTAACCTTTTTCGATACGGTAATGTTTTTCATTTTATCACCTAAGACAGAGGTACTTAAAATGCAAAAAAAAAAAAAAAATATTATCTACGTTGTCTCTCCTATACCAACAACAACAACATACCCAGTAAAATTCCATAAGTGGGGACTGGGAAAGGTAAAAGTGTACGCAGACCTTACCACTACCTCATAGAGGTTTCCTCTCTCCTATACCAATAAATAAATTCTGGAGGCATCTATCTCTTACAAAAGACATGAGTTTTCTGATTTTCAAAGCATGTCTTATTCCTTTCTAACTAGATTATCCAAAAGATGCAAACAGGACAGTATGCCAGACTATCTTAAAGCTTTTGCTGACCTTCTGACTCTGCTAACATACCAACAAGTCTCTCATATTGTATGGCGTCACCCAGTTTATGCTTCTGGTTAGAAGTACAGCATCCAACTACTCAACTAGTTGTCTTCAGCTATATGAAGCCTCTGCATCTATTCTGCTGATCCATTCGATTCCCATTTCATTTCAATACTTGCTAATTGGGTGTTCTTTAAGATGAGAAATTTTCTTTAACCAGGTTCTAACACGATTGTAACAAAAACTAGGCCATTTTCGCCTATATGGATCATTTGCTCCATCAGTTTCTGCTTTTTATTATTCTTAGAAATTCTGTCTTTTGAGACAACTTTTCTCCCTGGGAGTTTAGGTCTATGTCATTTCATGTTACCACTTTCCATGATTATAGTTTTGCTCCTATTGGCCGGTGCCTTTGGAAGTCTATGTCTGACATGACAGATCTCTAAGGACAGCTTCTCTTATTTTATCTGCTATGTGTAATCTTTGCATCCTCAGTCATGTGATTGTTTCTAATTTTGTACGGCTTCCAGTCCATATTAGCTTGCACATTTTTACGACAGCCATGAAAAGGTGCAATGTCCATTTTGCTATGATATTGCTTTCACAATTGTCCTGTGGAACTTACTTTCCACTTTGGTATCTTCCTATCACGTAGTACTTTAGCACTTCTCCTTTTGTTCTATTTGATAATGTGTTAGCTGACAGTAAATCATTCAATAGCTCATGTATTTGGCTAAGAATTGCTTCATCTTGGTGTTTCTGGTGGTCTTGCTTAAAGACTTTCTTCATAACTAATCTTAGTTGCTGGTGGTGATTAGAAAATATTGCTGTCAACAGATAGACATCCATTTTTTAGAATCATATTCACATAATTATTTGTTGTGGTTAATGCTATGCTTCATTTATTTGCCAGTTAAGGTGTTTGATCTGCAGACCCATACTTGGTCAAACTTGAAGACTTACGGAAAGCCGCCGGTATGTCTGTTTATGCCATTATACTCTTTTCCCCTTTGAGTAGTTTCAATTTTCATGAAATCCCTGCTTCTAATTTTGATAGCAACTTCTGTTGGATGTTTATCATCTAAAATGCTGTTTTCTTCATTACATTCAGTTCTAAGATTTGAATTCCTTTGTTATCATTCTTTTTATGGTTTCTTCTGTCATTTCACATTTTCCACGTCCTAGAACTTAACTGTGTTTTTTTGAATTCCTTTGTTATCATTCTTTTTATGGTTTCTTCTGTCATTTCACATTTTCCACGTCCTAGAACTTAACTGTGTTTTGTTCTATGGAGGAGGGTGGGGTGGGGAGGAGTTAATAGAGAGGGCTTAACTAGTCTATTTTTCCAAATGAAGTAATGATGTTCTGGTTAAAGTTGTTTGGTAGGTTGGAAGGTAAGTAAATATGCACTTACTCTTGCTTTAGAAGAATAGGGGAATCGAAGACAACCCTCCACTTTTACTTCCTTTTATCAAACGCTAAGCTGCTCGGACTCTTCACTTTTGGTGCCGCACTTATGTCGACGTGATGTGGGTGTGGGATTTGCTTAGAGATCATAAAGGATCCAACCTCTACATCCGCACGTGTATCAGACACCCACACCCACACCTGAGTCTGAGCAACTTAGATCAAACAAGAGAAATTTTCTTACCGCTCGACATTCACTCATTCATCCAACCTTTCCCCTTTTCACACAACTAAACATAGCAATTAACATGTTATTGGTCATCTTTGGTCTTATCCATTTTAAAACTTAAGTATAAATGAAAGTAGTACACTAATTATTTTGTACTTTTGGTTTGACTAAAAAATAAAATTCCCCATTTCCTTTTGCAGTTGTCTCGTGGAGGTCATTCAGTTACTCCTACAGGAACAAGCTTAGTCATATTTGGTGGCCAAGATGCAAATCGATCTCTTTTGAACGATCTTCACATTCTAGACTTGGAAACCATGACCTGGGATGAAATGGACACATTGTAAGATGCTTTCAGGAAGTTTAAGCATCTTTGTTTTCCCTACATATTTTCTTGCTTGCCTGTTGAAGGACAAACAACTTCCATCTTTATCTGTATGTCTGTGTCACAAGTTTATGCTTTTCACAAGAGAATACATTGTCAGGAGAGCTTGCTCCTAATATTTTTGTGCGCAGGAATGATCTCCCTAGGTCAAAAGTATGATAATTTTTAAAAATTAAATAGTATGTGTATAATATTTTTTAATATCTTTTCTTTGAAAGCTTATCTCTATAAGTGCTTAGCAGCAATATACCTTTATTAATTTGCAATATCCTAGTGGTCTTATTATTTCATGTTATGTATAATCCTTATTCGTTCACCTAGCTCCTTTCTTCTGGTAGGGGAGTGCCTCCTTCTCCAAGGTCTGATCATGCTGCTGCAGTACATGCTGGGCGATACCTTCTTATTTTTGGCGGGGAATCTCATGCTACTTGCTTCAACGATCTGCATGTCCTTGATTTACAAACTGTGAGACAGTGCATTCAGTTTTTAGCCGTTGCAAAACTGTTCAACTGCGATTTTTTATTTATAATGGGTAATTTTATATATATTACTTTTGTAGATGGAATGGTCAACACCTACTCAACAGGGTGAAATACCAAGTCCACGTGCTGGCCATGCTGGTGTGACCGTTGGAGAGAATTGGTTTATTACCGGTGGAGGCAACAATAAGAGTGGTAATCATTCATCCTTTAACATTTTGCATGGGACCACAACTTTTCTAATTTCCAAGTTTTTATTCTTGAGAACAGTAAATGACAAGCAACACTAAGAGCATGCATAGTTGCATCAACAGAACTTCACAGTGTTGTTTATCTTAGGATCTTTTACTTTTTTCTTTCCTTTAGTAAGGGATAATGATACAAATTTAGAACTTTAAATTCAGAACTGAGTTATTGTTGATATGCTTATCTTCCACGTCTTATTTACCTTTTTTTTTCTCTTTGAATTTTAGAGGTCATAGATTAAATTCTGACATTATGCCTTGGAATGAAGAATCGAGAGAGACTTGTGAACCTCTTTGTCATTACATTTGAAGGCCTTAATGTTGTTAGAAGTAATGAGAGTAACCAGTCTCTTTTTTATTTACTTTGTTTTGGGTGGTGGTGGTGGTGGTGGTTTGGGTTCAGATCATCTTAATTTTTATGAAATCCTTTTTAGCAACTGTGTTATCTATACTGTTGCAATGTACTTCTGATAGTGTGAAGTGGCCTGCATTACAGAAAAACAGCAATCAAGTGGTTCAAATCCTTGTTAATTTCCATCTTCATAAATGTTTTCATCTATGCTCACTTTCACATTTTTTTCTCTTAATGTGATTCTTCAATTTTATGATTATCCAAAAGGAGAAGGTAGAAATGGTTAATTAAGTAGTGCCCAAATGAAAGGAAGCGAATTCTAGTTTCAAAACATATAAAATGTCTGTTGAACCTGATTCATGGTAGAATTCGGGCTTTTCTAATGCTATGGAAGATAGCAGATCGGATTCAAGTGGCCTTTTTTGGTTTCTCTGCTTTGTCTGTATAGAAAGTAGTTTGGCTTTATATGACGGAAACTTTAGTCAGTGAGGAAGTCATTTGGAATTTCTTGGTTTTGATTATTGGTGAATCTACTAAAGAAACGGGTGGTTCCATAATGTCTAACCTGGAGAAACTATACTTATCCAGATAGGAGGACATACCTAGTCATTACATGATGTTGACAATTCTGTGAATCACTGTATTGTTGCTTCAAAATTGTTAATTTTTGTTAACCAGTGAGGAACTTCTTATATTTATGTTATTTTCCTACTCTCTTGTACTTACTGCAGGGGTCTCTGAAACTGTTGTCCTCAACATGTCTACACTAGCTTGGTCTACCGTAACAACTGTTCAAGGGCGTGTTCCTCTTGCTAGTGAGGTATTTAATTTTCTTACTGGCGTTTGGGTTTTTAAATCACTAAGTAGTTTATTTTCTTCTAATTAAGCATTTGGTGGTAAGGTTACTAAGCCTACTTTTGTTCTATTATAGTGATGGTACACTAAAAGCTGTCTTGATTGGACAGTCCTAATTTTAGCTTCTTTCCTGTAATATTGATATGCTGCATGTAGCTTTTTGCCATACCTCCTTCTCTTCAATATTTGCCTTAGTTTCTGTTCTGAAGGTTTGGTCAACACTCTGATCTAGTCTGCAATATGTGACAATGTGACTTGAGGCTGTAGAGTTCGACTTGCAGAAGATTATCCATCAGAATTCCTGAGCAGTTGTATTGTCTGATATCCTTTATCCCTGATTTTCTGTGGGTGCTAAATATAAAATTGACTAAAATCCACATTGATCATGGTGTATCAAGATAGTTTTACTCTTAAGTGTTACCAGCTTATGACTAAACGGCTAAGTGACTTGATTGAATAGTACAATTCTGAATCTTGATTTCAGTTGTTGGATACAACAATTAAACTTTCGTATTGTCAACCTAAAAAGTAGGTTTAGGTAGTCAGGGGGCCGTATAGGTTTGAGTACCAGTGTTTTCTTTCTAGCACGTCACTGTATTATACTTTCGTATTGTCAGTATTTGCTGTTTATGTGTTATTTGTATTATACTTTCGTATTGTCATGCACTTTCTTTTGCTTTCTTTTTTGTAC
>DF360493.1:0-20984 GCA_000787875.1 Solanum virginianum
ATATAGCATAAGTTAATTCTCCTCCTTGGCATAATAAAAAAGGAAACCATAGGTACAAACAGTCATAAGAAAGTGTGCCTTAGGGTCAGAAGAAGGAAGTCTGAGGAGATAGAAACCCCAATATTACAGAACCAAAAAATATTATCTTTAGAGAAAAGATAGAAAAATTAGTGACGGCCCATAAAGTCTTTCAGGATGTTGAGGATATTTCTGCAGAAGGAGTCATAGGATTTCTCGGAGTCTTTAGAGAAGGAGGAGTAGGCATTTTGATAGAGATAACAAGTTCATTGTTGGAGGAGTTAACTTTTGTTTTCAGAGAGTCGACTTGCTTGATGAGTTTGTTGACAGGGCGCACGCCTTCTTTCTTGAGATCTTCAACCTTCATGTGCAATTTTCATAAGTCAGTGTTGGAGTCCTCACTGAGTTAAAGAATTTTAGTCATCGTTTCCTGCATATCCTACATGACACTGGTTAGAGAAAGAAGAGCGGCTTTAATTTCATCTACCTTCTTAATGAGAAGGGCAGTCGAGTATGCAGAGATCTCAATCGACTTAGGGGCTTTTGCTTTTCCTTTAACAGAGTCCTTGTGCCATATGCTTTGACAAGAGTGTTCCCTATGCTAGCAAAGGTACGGGAGTCATAAGTCACAGATAACTCAGTGGCTTTGAACCCAGAAAAGTCCACTTGAGACTCACTAAGAATCTGGGAGACGAGCAGACTATGGGGAAGGCATGCAATGGGGTGTCCTCTACACTATTAAGCATGTACTCTTGAATCCATTCAGCCTAGTTGATGCGGTATTTCTTGAGAAGACAGTACAGAATAAAAACATATTTGTTGGAGATGCTGCTAAGAGACCCTTTTATGTAAACCAAGATGGGCTAAAATTTTGTGTTCAAAGTAGAGTAATGAATACCTTGGCTGCTTCCAGTAAGACTTCAAAACCCTCTGGCCAGTTTCCATTCATGGGCCATGATCATCAGATGTAAGTAATTTATTGAAAAAGAAACTGGTCAAACGCCCAAACTCCATATACTTGTATACATGACCATATTCCTTGGAACTCTCCTTTGAAGTATCCACTTCAGCTATAGAAGGGGTGGATAAATCATTTAAGGGATTGGTTGTAAGAAAGGTACCTGAATCCTTCTCAAGTCCTACATTTCTTCTTACTGGCTGTTTACCACTCCATTCAACATGAGTTGGCATTTTCTTAAGGAAACATTGTGTTTCCTCCTAGAGGAGGGGATAACTCAGAAGATGATTTCAAAGTATTCTCTTTCTCTCTATGAAGTCTAACTAGCTGTTCTCTTTGACCCGACACAGATTTAGTTTCCATATTCCATTCACAGTCATCCACCAGAAAGTGTGAGGTGAATTCTTCAACAACAGAAACAAGAGGCTTATTATCCTATAAAGCTAGAATGGCCATACCCTCATCTTCCTGTAGCTCTGAAATGAACCTAGAATCAGGCTTAATTCCTTGTCTATCTAACTTTGAAGCCCTTGCGTACATCCTCTTTCCCTCTAATTGTCTTTTGCTTTTTGGATCTAAGTAAGGGTANNNAATTTGAGTCCCATCACTTTAGAAATCTTTGATTTCTCAAGTTCAACAGCTTCAGCATGGTACCAATCTGTGACTCAAAAGATTAATTGTCAACCCAAAGAAAGGTAACCAACAATCTAAACACAAAAATACAGGATTCCTGCATAGAAAGAAAACTTACATGTGCATGTTTGACAATGAATGTACATTAGATATGGATCATACGGCTTATAGCAAAGGCGACAATAAGGTCTTACCGAACCACAATCTGAATTATTCTGAAGAATGTGTTTGGATCTAAAATCACCAGTATCCTCATTTTCCTTTTGCCAAATAACGCCCCAAAAATGCTTCCCTCGTGTTGCCAAATTTTAACTAGCATGCTTCACCTTAGAAGAATCCTTTTTTGCTGTTAGCCAAAAAGGAATTTCTTCTTTTTAGAAATGGAATTACTTTATCAAAGGATCAGAAAATAACAGATGAAATAAAGAGAATGAAGGTAGTCATTTATGCTTCGACTGTAAGGAGCCTCATATATGCTATGTTATGTACTAGACCAAATATGTACTTTGCTATGGTTAGCATATTTCAGTCTAATCCTCGGCCAAAACATTAGACAACAGTCAATCATATAATCAATTATCTGAAAAGGACTAGGGTTTATATGCTTGTTTTTCACCCTACAAATCTTGTACCTATATAAGGTATAAAGATTCAAATTTCCAATCACATACAGATTCAAGAAAATCTACCTCAACATATGTATTTACTTTGGAAGGTGAAGCCGCAATATGGAGGAGTATCAAGCAGTCTTGTGTTGCTGCTTCCATCATGAAAGTTGAGTATGTGGCTGCCTCTGAAGTGGCTAAGGAGGCTGTTTGGCTCAGAAACTTCCTAAAGGAGCTTGGAGTAGTTCCTTTGGTTGAAGCACCAATCACACTCTATTGTGATAACAGTGGCACAACTGCAAACTCGAAGGAACCACATAACCACAAAATAACTAAACAAATTGCAAGGAAATATCAGTTGATTCGTGATATATCTTAGAGGGGTGATGTGAGAGTTTTGAAGATCGATTCGAAGAACAATTTGGCAGACCCATTTACAAAAGGCTTATATCAAAAGGTTTTTGATAATCACGTAGAATAAATGGGTGTTAAAATTGTAGCCGCATGGTTATGAGTCTAAGTGGGAGATTGTTGGAATATACTATTAACCATGTAATTGTACTATAGTGTTTTTTTAATCCTTGTAAAGACTATTTATATTCTTATAATAAAGTCTTAGTTTAAATAGACCATTGTGTATAGAGTACTAGTTTAGGTGGGGAAATGAAATAATGGATAGCTAAGGTAGAACACTCGTGAAAAGATGATAGTTTAGAGTTATCAAAATAAATTTGCACAAGCCATTTCAATAGATTGTAACAACGAGTGTTGCTAAATTATTTCGTTTAGAAGCATATATATAGGGAATATGGTTATAAATTATGGGTGGTAGAATTATGCCAATAGTAATTTTAATATGGGCTACAATTTAAACTAATTGGAATAAAGAGGTAATATATTAATCCTCTTTTACCCATCCTTTTTTTAATGGAAATATAGAATTCTTTTCATAGAGCTAAATGTTGCTCCATTTTTTTTTATGACTTTGCAGGTTTAAGCAGCTCAAGGCAGATTAAATAAATGGGAGGAAAAGAAAGAATCAATGATGGAGTAGCCGAAATTTCTCATTTATTCAAAAATGGGAGTGTTCAGTTGTGAACCAGCTTAACAACAACAACATACCCAGTGGAATCCCACAAGTGGAGTCTTGGGAGGATAGAATATACACAGACCTTACCACTACCTCACAAAGTAAAGAGACTGTTTCCTGGGAACCATCATCTCAAAAATCCATAACCAAAATAAACTAGATATCGAAAAAGAAGGACATGAAAAGGAAATAGAAAGAAAGACTAACAATAAAAATCACATGACAGTGACAAGGATAGTGCTGTGAACCAGCTCAGTGGTATGTATTTTATATGGTGCTAATGTAATATTTGTAAAGTACGGATTTCGTTGTGACTAATAGCATAGAAGAAGTAGTGGAATTGCTGTACCCTTAACCAAAGATCATAGGTTCGAGCCCTGAGTATGGAGAAAATCATGTTGGAGCACCACCCCTTATGAGTTTTGTAGTGCATGATTCGGATTTAATCGGGGCTCCCTAGTTTGTAGAAGAACTGGCATGTTGTAACACCCATTGACAAACCTCTTAGAGCAACTTTTACAGTAGCAGCAACACCATGCTGCTCAAAACCCTCATTCTCTCTATTATCTTCACCCTCAACAGCGACAAAGTATGCAACCTATCAATCCAAATAAGGATTAGAGTTATTAATCATTATGATAACAAATGAGTCTAAACGACTTGACTAGTTCTAGACACTACTAAATACAGATAACATGTTAGAATCTTTGCAAGTATGACAATACTATTTTGATGATGATAAATGAAGCCAACAACAGTAGAATGAGGAGCCAGGTCCAGTATATGTCCACCAATGAAGACATGCAGAGTCCTACTCAAAATCAGAGTTCTATATATGGAAATAAGATCAGTACGAGATACGGTAAAGGTAACAACTTAGGAAAAGGACTCCTTTATGGAAAGAATGGCATGCCCTACTCAAGAAAAGAGTCCAAAATGGAAGGTCTCTAGGGTTCAATATAAATACAATCATCAACACTAGAAGACATAACTTTTGCAATTTGAAATCAGCGAGAGCATTCAGCAATAGCACGGGCACTTGGCGAGAGCACTCAAGCAAGATATAGAGTTAGGTTTTCTTGATTGTTCAAGTCTGTTTGACAATCTTTTTAGTGTCTTTGTGTAGTGACAAAAATTGTAAGAAGTTGTTTTGTATTTCTTTGTGAGTGTTATTACTTGAGAGTGGGTTTGACTCTCGAGAGTTGAGTGTGTTGAAGAAGTTGTAAGTTGAACATTGCTCATTTGAAGTTAGTGAAGTTTTTGAAATCCTACAAGAGTATGTAGTGGTTATTTCTCCCTTGAGCAAGGAGTTTTTCCACTATAAGTTATTTGCCTTTTGTTACTACTTTCGCGAACTCATTAGTACTGCTCATTGAACCTGGTTCACTAGAAGTTTAGGGGCATTAGTCCTTTCAATTGATATCAGAGCGGGTCTTCTCAAAACAAGGCTAACTATCTAGAAAAGACAATGACAGCCCCACCTAGGGCATAAGAAGGAGCTTATCAGTCCAGACCACCACTGTTCGACGAATAATACTATAGTTGGTGGAAAACTAGAATAATGAATCATATTGAGGGTGAACATCCTGATATTTAGAATGTGGTACTCAACTGACCAACTATTTCAATGAAGAATGCCTCTACTGAGGGTGCTCCAATGGTACCCAAGGAATGCAGTGAATGGAATGATGCTGACAAAATTTCCATTCAGAATAATGCCAAGGCTAAGAAGATCTTACTGTGCAGTATCAATTCCAATGAATATAACAGGATATCATCATGCCAAGATGCTAAAAAGATCTGGGATACTCTGGAAGTTGCTCATAAAGGTACCTCTTAGGTGAAAAAGGCTAAGATTGATAATCTCAATCGACAGTATAAGTTGTTCAAAATGCATGAAGGCGAGATAATACATGAGATGGAAACAAGGTTCTCTGCTATTGTGAATGAAATCTACTCCTTGGGAGAAGTCATCCCCATAAGGAAGGTCATCCAAAAGTTGCTATATCATGCCCCGGAAGGGTACCCTAGACATGACTGGCACTCGAAGACTATTGCTAGTCCCCAAGCGGACCACCTAGTCTCACTGCCTTCATTTAGTCAATTCAATAGCGGAAGGAATTAGAGCAATCATAATAGTTTATCACAAATGAAATACAGAAATGAAAGACAGTCTCAAGACAATAAAAGAAAGGGAAAGAACCCTCAACATCTATGTCTATGAAACCTCTATACTACTGTCTGAGACAGTACCATGAAAGGCCATGGCTACCTAAAACCAATAAAAGTCTAATAAAGTGAAATGAAATACTCATCCTCCGAATGCAGAGGAGGACTCACCACTATCAGAAATCCAAAAAGCTCTGAACCTCAATGATTGGGCTGCTGAAGTCCTTTGTCTACAGACTCTGCATCATAAAACAATGCAGATCCAAAGGGGCGTTAGTACGTGGAATGTACTATATGTAAAATGGGCTAAAGTAATTGGAATAATATAGCAATCACTCATAAATCACTCCTCTTCACCACAGAGTAAAAAATAGAACTCTATTACCTCACCATCTATCAAAACATCAATAATCATATCATATTAGAGTTTTATCATCATGAAACCTAGCTGGAAGTTTCTTAGACCTACACCCATCACCTATGAGCCAGTGATGGTACAATGAAATGATGTCATTGCGGCATCCACCCAGTACCTTGCTGGGGTAAAAGGACGTACATCAGGGGCTTATAGTAATAGTAAGTTCTCTTTTGTCACCAAGAAAACATCCGTTCTCATGGTCCAATCCTCTTCTACACTGGCCACATAGGTAATGAGTGCGAGTGGGACTCATTCTTACTCATTTTTGGTGCTTAATACTCCTCCCAGGACTTGACATGCTAATAAGCCTATCAATTCATCAAAACTTCATCACTTAACCCCTACAGGAAAGAACACTCACCTCATCTCATTATCTATCAACTTAAAGGGTAAGACTATCTCATCATCTATCATCTTAAAGGGTAAGACTATCCTTTCAAGTTAAGAATAAATATTCATTCAACTCTACCAGTACTATTTCCAGTTGTTACAGTAATCAATACACTCACCTCAGGACTCAGACCCAGTCAAACATCACATTCAGACAATCCAAGCTCTAGACATCCCCCTAAGTTCATTATTCAATTCTTCACAGAGAGAATTTGTAAGAGTTAGATCACAAGCACATAATAATGTTGGTATACAATAAACCTTAAGCATTATGATCATGAATTTAGCATATAAAATATAGTTTAAAGAGTATATTCAAGAACTTAAGATAATATCCAATAATCTAATGCTAATATTCAAGAAACTTTCAAGAAATCATAATTCAAGACTTCTAAACATTTATTTTTCATCCTAACTCTACACTGGGCATATGGAAGAGCAATTCCATGCTTTTGGGTAGCCTTTACATACCTAGGAATAACGAATCTTTAAGGAATTGGAGCTTTCACAGAAACCCTCACCTCTCTTGTTCTTCTCTTCTCTAGAACTCACGTATAAGTCTTACAAAATTTATGGGTTTAAAAACCTTTTTGTACAAAATATCCTTTAAAAATCATTTTGGGGATATTAAAATTTATTAGGAAGGATAAAATTGCCCTTCCTGAATTAAAAGAAAAAAAAATTTCTGGGACATAGGTGCGCGTTGCGGAGGGGGCACACACTAGTATTTTTGGTGAAGCGGATTTGCTACTATTTTTTCACAAATTGTGCAATTTCATAACTCGACCCGGTTGCTCTTAAATTGAGTCGAGACCATTTTCTGACTCGATTTTCCGTGCTGATCTCAAATTCAATCTCGAATTTCCCATCAGTACTTTGGTAGATATGTTATGCACACGATGTATTTTAGGGGCATTTTTGTAATTTTTACAGGGTGTTACATGCTAAATATGTTACCTGAATCCTGGGAAAGCAAGGTTGAAGCTATCATAAAGCGAAAGATCTATACACCATGACTATGGATCAGCTGATGGGAACTCTGGTAACTTATGAATTGAAGAAGAATCAGTAGAAGGAGCTCAACAATAAGAGGAAGGACAAGAACCTGGTTCTGACAGCCACGGAGAAGGAGGACTATGAAGAAAAAAACATAGCCTTGATCACCAAGAAGTTCCAATAGGCACTAAGAAGAGGAAATGCTGGACAAAGAAGAACCACTCAACGAATAGCTGAGAAATATCAGAGGGAATAATTATACTACAAGTGTGGTAGCCCTGACCACTTCATCAAGTTCTATCCACTCTGGGCACTTGAGTACAAGAAGAACAATCTAGAGAAGCCTAAAGAAACCACGGCTAAACCCTATGTTCGCAAACGCAGAAGGATGACAAGTCAGGAATCAGATCTTTTGGTACAAAGAGCATTAGCAGTGCTAACTGGCAATTCGAGTGAAGAATCAGATGACGAGACTCATGAGAATCAATCTCTCATGGCAGACAATAAACCAAAAAAATATGACTTCCTTGCTCTGTCGCCATAGATGAATCCAATGATGAAGGAGGCAAGGAACATATAACTGAAGCTATTGAATCTAATGTTGATAAAGCTGAAACGAGGCAGTAGAATCTGACACTGATGGCATGAGCAAGTTCTCATGATCAGGACAGTGCTCTACTATAGGTACCAAGGTAAGTATCAAACAAGCTATAGCCAATATTCATACTTATTCTAAGAAAAAGCTTTAGTCCCTATCACAGATTATGATTGAAGCCTGTATGATCATTTATGACACTAAAGACCTTCTTTTGGAAGACTATGCTCCGCTAAGAACTGAGAATGTTCACCTTGAGAATGAAAATCAAAAACTACAGTTGGAGATTGATGGTCTTAAATTCTCTAGGAAAGAGAAAAATGTCATGAGTGTGACCCAATCTGATCTGGAAGAAAAGGTTAAGAAGCTAGGAGAAAAGCTAGGCAACATGAGTCATAAGAATGAGGTTCTCCTGAAAGAACTCAACCAGACTAAAGATAAATTAGAGCATACTATGAAGTGTACCAAGTCCTCTACTATGCTCGATAATGTGCAGCAAGGTCAGTCTACCACTAAGTATGGGATTGGGTTCAAAATCAAGGAATCTAAGAATCAAGAAATGGATCATGGTGTTGTATGCACTTTGTGTGGGATGTCGCATTTTAGAGATAACTACAATAGAAAAACCAAAGCCCTCAACAATAACATCTCTTACATTATCAAAAACCATGAAAGGGGTAATCCAAGAAGGGGAATAGGATAAAGGTATTCTCGTAGGAGTAATAGAAAAAGAACAGGTAGAACATACCCTCTTAGACCTAGAACTAACAGAAACCAGTCAGGAAGAAGATATCCCCCAGGTTTAGTTGGTTTGATAATGAAGAAAAATACCCCCATAGAACCAACAGGAACTAGTCAGGCAGAAGACACCCTCCTACATCTTTCTGGTTTAGTTATGAAGGTAGATACAGTACCAAAACTACCAGAGCTAGAAAAATCAACAAGATCTTCCTGCCCTGGAAAAAAGGGATGTCATTCACCCTTTTTATAATCAAAATGGACCCAAGTTGATCTGGGTACCCAAATCTCACCTCTGTTAATTGTGTAGGTACAAGTAGAAGAAAAACAGAAGCAGTGGTACTTGGATAGCGCATGCTCCAGGCACATAACGGGCGATAAACGCAACTTTCTTCTACCGAGTGACTTCCAAAGCGGAAACGTAGGCTTTGGAAATGGAAAACAAGGTGAATTAAAACCATTTTAGGGATATTAAAATATATTAGGAAGGACAAAATTGCCCTTATCGAATTAAAAGAAAAAAATAATTTTCTAGGACACAGGTACGCATCGCAAAGGGGACGCACACTGGTGTTTTTGGTGAAGTTTTTAGGAAAGCAGTCCCTATCAAAAAGTAACAAAAAAATCACAAGTGCAGGTCCACATCCCTGGTGCCTCACAGAGGGGACACATATTTGCTACTAGTTTTGCACAAATTGTGTAATTTTGTAATTCAACCCGGTTGCTCTTAAATTAGGTCGAGACCATTTTCTAACTCAATTTTTCATGCTAATCGCAAATACGTTCTCGGATTTCCCATCGAAGCTTTGGAAGATAGGTTGTGCGCAGGATGTATTTTAGGGGCATTTTGGTAATTTTATGGATATCACATCATCTACCCCTTGGAATCATTCATCCTTGAATGATGAATAAAGGTCGGACGGGACCATGAATAATGCTAGAGTTCATCTCATTCCTCACTCGAGAACACTGGAACCCTTGCTATCCATTATCTATCTATCTCCGTCTTAGACTCAGGAATAGAAGAAAACAAGACATCAACTTAATGAAAAGGAATATTTGAAAATGATAAGAATAAGAACATTTACCTTCAACATCATTATCACTTGGCATGAATAGGTGCCGGTATTTGGGTTTCATCTCTTCATCCGCTTCCCACGTGGCTTCCTCAATAAATTGGTTCTTCTATAAAACTTTAACGGAGGCTATCTCTTTATTCCTCAGCTTACAACCTATCGATTAAGGATTTGGACTGGAACTCTCTCGTATGATAAGCTATCCTTCACACCTATGCTCTCCACAAGAATTGCTAATGCTGGATCCCCCAAACACTTCTTCAGCATAGATATGTGAAATACTAGGTGAACTCTATCTAGCTCGGAAGGCAAGTCTAACTCATAAGCGACTTTACCAATATGTTTACTATCCGATATGGCTCGATATAATGGGGACTCAACTTCCCCTTCTTACCAAATCTCATGACACCCTTCATGGGTGACACCTTCAAGTACATCCAATCGTCTACTTCAAACTCCAAGTCTCTTTTTCTCATGTCTGTATATGACTTTTGGTGACTCTGGCTATCTTCAGCCTTTCCCAGATGACCTTCACCTTCTCCATAAACTGGTGTACCAGATCAGCCCCAATCAACTCAGCTTCACCCACCTTAAACCAGCCAATCGGTGATCTACATCTCCTCTCGTATAAGGCTTCATACGGGGCCATTTGAATACTGGCATGAAAGCTATTATTGTATGTGAACTCAATCAAAGGTAGATGGTCATCCCAATTTCCCTTGAAGTCGATAACATATGCTCTCAACATTTGCTCCAAAATCTTAATAGTGTGCTCTGCCTGCCCATCTGTCTGAGGGTAAAAAGTGGTGCTCAAATTCACCTTCGTACCCAGTCTATTCTGGAAAGCTCTCCAAAATTAAGAGGTAAATTGAGCTCCTCTGTCCGAGATGATGGACAAAGGAACACCATGCAACCTCAAAATCTCACAAATATATAGTCGGGCATACTCCTCAGTAGTGTAAGTTGTCTTAACCACCAAGAAATGGGCTAATTTAGTCATCCTGTCAACAATCACCCATATAGAATCATGCTGCTTATAGAATCATGTTGATTATCTCCCACTTCCATTCTGTAATTTCAAAATTCTGCACCAGTCCACACAATTTCTGATGTTCAACCTTGACCTATTGACAATTGGGACACTTAGAAACAAATTTGATAATGTCTCTCTTCATCCCATTCCTCCAATAGACTTCCCTAAAGTCGTGGTACATCTTGGTCGAAACAGGATGGATGGAATATCTCGTGATATGAGCCTCAGCCATGATTCTGCCTCGAATACCATCAACATGAGGTACACATAGTCTCCCTTGATACCTCAATACCCTATCTCCCTTTTTGGAGAAAATCATCACTTTCTACTTGTGAACAACTTCTTTCAATTAAAGTAAGACAGGGTCTTGGTCTTACTTTTCTTTCACCTCTGACACCAAGGATGAAGCAGGAACATTCTAAACATTGACCCCATCTTCATTGTTCTCCTCAAGTTGTACTCCCAGTTGAGCCAATCTATGCACTTTCGTGGCTAATTCTTTCTTCCCCTCCTCCACATGGGCAGTCCTACCTATGGAGATCCTGCTAAGAGCATCAACAACAATGTTAGCCTTACCTGGGTGGTAGAGGATGCTCATATCAATTAAAAGAAAAAAATAATTTTCTAGGACACAGGTACGCATCGCAAAGGGGACGCACACTGGTGTTTTTGGTGAAGTTTTTAGGAAAGCAGTCCCTAGCACCTCCTCTACTGCAGGTTAAGCTCTTTCTGACTGAACACGTACCGTAAGTTTTGTGGTCAGTGAACAGGTCTACATGGACTCCATATGAATAGTGAAGCCAAATTGTAAGTGCGAACAATACTGCTGTAGACTCAAGGTCATGAGTCAGATAATTCTTCTCATGAACTTTAAGCTGTCTAGAAGCGTAAGCTATCACCTTCCCCTTCTGCATGAGTATACAACCTAATCCCACTCTAAATGCATCACAGTATATCACAATGTCACCCGTCCCATCTAAAAAGGTCAACACTGGTGCTGTAGTCAATCCAGACTTCAATTCCTGAAAAATCTTCTCACATGCCTCAAACCACTGAAACTTGGCCTTTTTCTAAGTCAGCTTTGTCAACGAGGCTGACAGAGAAGAGAAACCGCCCACAAATCTATGGTAGTACCCGACCAAACCCAAGAAACTTCTTATTTCTGTTAGAGAAGTTGGTCTTGGCCAGTTCTTAACTGCCTCAATCTTCTGAGTATTAACTAAAATGTCATCTCCCGAAATAACATGGCCTAAGAAAGCCGCCGATTTGAGCCAGAACTCGCACTAGCTCAATCTTCTAGGTGTCCACCTTAATACCATCTCCCGAAAGAACATGGTACAAGAAAGCCACTGAATTGAGCCAAAACTCACACTTGGAGAATTTCGCATGCAACTCATGATTCTTGAGTGTTTGCAAAACCACTCAAAGGTGATTAGCATACTCCTCTTCACTCCTCGAATGTACCAGAATGTCATCAATAAACACAATCACGAACATATCAAGACACATCTTAAACACCTTGTTCATCAAATTCATGAAAGCTGCAGGTGCATTTATCAACCCAAAAGACATGACCAAGAACTCAAAATGGCCATACCGTGTCCTAAATGCTGTCTTAGGGATATCACTTTCCCTCACCTTCAATTGATGGTAACCCAATCTAAGGTCTATCTTAGAGAAACAAGTAGCACCCTAAAGCAGGTCAAAGAGATCATCTATTTTGTGAAAATGATACTTATTCTTTATGGTAACCTTTTTCAACTTCAGGTAGTCTATGCACATCCTTAAAGACCCATCTTTCTTAGGCATGAATAGGACAAGAGCACCCTAAGGTGAGATACTAGGCCTTATAAAACCTTTCTATAACAAGTCTTTCAATTGTTCTTTCAATTCTTTCAACTCTGTGGGGGCGATTCTATAGGGTAGAATTAAGATAGGTTTGGTCTTGGGAAGAACATCAATCCCAAAGTCAATCTCCCTATCAAGAGGGACTCTGGGAAGATCATTGGGAAATACCTCAGGAAACTCATTCATAATAAGAACTGACTTGAGAGTAGGAGACTCAACATTATCATACAACCATTGGAAATCAACTTTCTAGCTCTAAGATAAGAGATGAATTTACCCTTAGGGAAAACTAAACTCCCTTTCCAATCTAAGACAAGCGTATTAGGAAATTTGAACCTAACAATCCAGGTCCTACAATCAATAGAAGTATAGTAGGCATAAAGCCAATTCATGCCCATTATTACATCGAAATCAACCATCTCCAACTCTACCAAATAAGCTAAAGTGTTTCTATGATAAATAGATACCACACAATCCTTGTAAACCCTCTCAGCTAAGATAGACCCTACAGTAGGAATAGAAACAACGCAAGGTTCATGCAAACACTTTGGAAGAACCCCAAACTTACTAGCCACATAAAGAATTACAAAAGATAAAGTGGCACCTGGATCAATCAATGCATAAAAATCAAGGGAAAAAAATTCAAACCATACCCGTGACAACATCTGGTTTAGCCTCCTGATCCTGGCGATTACCCATAGCATAAAGGCAGTTTATCCCATCGCCTGTACTAGTAACAGTACCTTTTTGCTGATTACCCGCTGGGGATGCTGTGGAAGACTAGGATCTGCTATTCTCCTCACCCCGTCTCCTCTTTGGACACTCCTATTGGAAGTGACTCGCCTGCCTGCATAGGAAACAAGAATTTATGCCCAGATAACACCTACTTAGATAGAGTTTCCTCCAAGTGCCATAAGGTGGCTTTCCCCTCAGACCCTGAGTCACACTGGCCAGAGATTGGGCACTCATACTTGCTGGGTTACATGGGGACACTTGCTGCAGATGGTATGAGATGTGATGATCTCTTCTGGAAATAGGATTTGTCACCCCTATTCTATCTCAGTGGGCTAGGCTCATATCCCGCTAACTTTGCCTTTCTGCTCAGATGCTCTTTTCTATCTCTCTTCTTATCCTCCTCTGTCTGCTGGGCATATAAGTCTGGAGATGTCCATACCAGGAATTAGAAAAGCAACCTTACACTTTTTCTACATATGTCTGGCCAGACCAGATACAAACCTCATCATCCTCTGCCTTATATATTTCACCATCTCTAGAGCAAACCTTGACAGTTTGACGAACTTAAGGCTATACTCTTTAACAGTAATCCCTCCCTATTTCAGATTCACAAACTCCTCTGCCTTCACCTCTCTTAAATCTTGAGGAAAGAAATAATCAAAGAAGGTGGTTTCTAATTCCTCCTATGAGGCAGGCTCTACATCCTCACCTCTACTTCCCTCCCACTAGGTATACCATATATTAGCCACGTCCTTCAGCTGGTAGGACGCAAGCTCCACTCCCTCAAGCTCATTCGCACACATAGCCCTCAGAACATTATATATCTCATCTATAAAATTTTGCGGGTCCTCCTCCACTTTTGACCCCATATACACTAGCGAGTTCATCCTCAAAAAGTCCCTAAGCTGGGTTGTAGTTGAGGGCTTCTGTGAGCCAGAATTAGGAGCTTGAGAACCGTGGCTATTTCCTTGGGGGGGGCACCAATTGAGTCAGCATGGTATTGCTTCTCCAAATTCTGCCTCAGTAGTGGGAGCTGGGCTAGGGCTGAGCAGGGGGCACCTGGAGGACCTCAGCAGTCCTACAAGGCATCCCTATCTCCTTGTCTCAATCTGAATCGAAGCCTCTAGTTGGGTCCTCTCAGCAACTAGGGTTGGGGCATCTCTCTGACCAGTTGTTCCCTGGGGTGGCATTTTCAATAAGCGTAAAATGCACGAGATAAAAGCATAATTCCATAAGCTACACTTTATAGCATGATCTCAGATCATAGAAGAAGGGTAATACTTCCTAATGTTCTATAGCCTCATGTTTATGAAGTATAATGCATAACATACCCATAAACAAGACTCTAGGACTCCCTAGACGTGACTGACACTCGGAGACTATTGCTAGTCCCCAAGCAAACCACCTAGTCTAATTGCCTTCATTCAGTCAATTCAATAGTGGAACGAATTAGAGCAATCATAATAGTCTATCACAAATGAAATACGAAAACAAAAGGCAGTCTCAAGATAATGAAAGAAAGGGCAAGAACCCTCAACATCTATCATCAACATCTATGTCTATGAAGCTTCTATACTACTGTCTGAGATGGTACCATGACAGTCCATAGATACCCAAAATCAATAAAAGTTTAATAAAGTGAAATGAAATACTCATCTTTCGAATGTAGGGGAGGACTTACCACTATTAGGAAATTCGAAAAGCTTTGAACCTAAATGACTAGGTTGTTAAAGTCCTCCGTCCACAGAATCTGTATCATAAAATGATGTAGCGCCAAAAGGGCATTAGTATGTTGAATATACTGTTTGTAAAATGGGCTAAAGTAAATAGAATAATATACCAATAACTTATTAATCACTCCTCCTCACCTCAGAGTAAAGGATAGGACTCTATCACCTCACCATCTTTCAAAACATCAACAATCACATCACATCAAAGTTCTATCATCATGAAACCTAGTTAGGAATTTCTTGGACCTACACCCATCACTTATCAGCCGGTGATGGTATAATAAAGCAATGTCGTTGTGGCATTTGCCCAGTACCTTGCCATGGAAAAAGGGCGTACATCAGGGGTTTACAGTAATAGTAAGTCCTCTTTTGTCACTAAGAAAATATTTGTTCTCATGGTCCAATCCTCTTCTACATTGGCCATGTAGTAATGAGTGCGAGTGGGACTCATTCTTACTCATTTTTGGTGCTCAATACTCCTCTCGGGACTTGACATGCTAATAAGCCTATCAATTCATCAAAACTTTATCACTTAACCCCTACAGGTAAGAACACTCACCTCATCTCATCATCTATCAACTCAAAGCGCAAGACTATCCTTTAAAGTTAAGAATAAATATTCATTCAACTCTATCAATGCTATTTCCAGCTGTTACAGTCATCAATACACTCACCTCAGGACTCAGACCCAGTCAAACATCACATTCAGACAATCAAAGCTCTAGACATCCCCCTAAGTTCATTATTCAATTCTTCACAGAGAGAATTCGTAAGAGTTAGATCACAAGCACATAATAATATAGGTATACTGTAAACCTTAAACATGATGACCATAAATGTAGGATATAAAATAAAGTTTAAAGAATATATTCAAGAACTCAAAATAATATCTAATAATCTGATGCTAATATTCAAGAAACTTTCAAGAAATCATAATTCAAGACTTCTAAACATTTATTTTTCATCCTAACTCTACATTGGGCAAATAGAAGAACAATTCCATACTTTTGGGTAGCCTTTGCATGCCTAGGAATGACGAATTTTCAAGGAATTGGAGCTTTCACAGAAACCCTAAGCTCTCTTGTTCTTCTCTTCTAACAGAACTCACATAAAAGTCCAAGAAAATTTATGGGTTTAAAACCCTTTTTTATATGAAATATCCTTTAAAAACCATTTTGGGGATATTAAAATATATAAGGTAGGACAAAATTGCCCTTCTCGAATTAAAAAAACAATTTTCAGGGACATAGGTGCGCGTCACTGAGGGTGCACACACTAGTGTTTTTGGTGAAGTTTTCGGAAAAACAATCAACCATCGAAAAATAACAAAAAAATCAGAAGTGAAAGTCCACTCCCTAGTGCATTGCGGAGGGGACGTGGATTTGCAACTATTTTTGCACAAATTGTACAATTTCATAACTCAACCCGGTTGCTCTTAAATCGGGTCAAGGCCATTTTCTGACTCAATTTTTCGTACTGATCATAAATTCGATCTCAAATTTTCCATCAAAGCTTTGGAAGATGTGTTGTGTGCACGATGTATTTATGGGCAATTTGGTAATTTTACAAGGTGTTACATGCTAAGTATGTTACCTGAATCCTAGGAAAGGAAGGTTGAAGCTATCATTGAAGCCAAGGATCTATACACCATGACTATGGATCAACTGATGGGAACTCTAGTCACTTATGAATTGAAGAAGAATCAGGATAAGGAGCTCAACAATAAGAGGAAGGACAAGAACCTGGTTCTGAAACCAACAAAAAAGGAGGACTATGAAGAAGAAAACATAGTCTTGATCACCAAGAAGTTCCAATAGGCGCTGAGAAGAGGAAATGCTAGACAAAGAAGAACCACTCAATGAACAGCTGAGAAAGATCAGAGGGTACAATTATACCATAATTGTGGTAGCCCTGATCACTTCATCAAGTTCTGTCCACTCTGGGCACTTGAGTACAAGAAGAACAATCTAGAGAAGCCTAAAGAAACCAAGGGTAAAACCTATATTGGCAAAGACAGAAGGATGAAGAGTCAGGAAGCGGATCATTTGGTATAAAGAGCATTAGTAGTGCAAGCTGGCAATCCGAGTGAAGAATTAAACAATGAGACTCCTGAGAACTAATCTCTCATGGCAGTCGAGGAAGAAGAAAAATATGACTTCCTTGCTCTGTCGCCACAGATGATTCTGATGATGAAGGAGGCAAGGAACAAATAACTAAAGCTATTGATTCTAATATTAAAAAAGCTGAAACTGGGCAGGAGAATCTGGCATTAATAGCATAAGTAGGTTCTCATGATCAGGACAATGCTCTACCATAGATACCAAGGAATTATTGAACAAACTAAAGCCAATATTCATACTTATTCTAAAAAAAGCTTTAGTCCCTGTCACAGGTCCTGATTGAAGCCTATCTGACCGTTTGTGACACTAAAGACCTTCTTTTGGAAGACTATTCTTAGCTGAGAATAGAGAATATCGACCTTGAAAATGTCAATCAAAAACTACAGTTGGAGGTTGATGGTCTTAAATATTCTAGGAAAGAGAATGAGTGTGACCCAATCTAATCTAGAAGAAAAGGTTAAGAAGCTAGGAGAAGTGCTAGGCAACATGAATCATAAGAATGAGGTTCTAACCTCCTGAAAGAACTTGACTGGACCGAAGCTAAATTAGAGCATAATATGAAGTATACCAAGTTCTCTGCTATGCTCGATGATGTGCAGCAAGGTTAGTCCACCACCAAGTATAGGATTGGGTTTAAAATTAAGGAACCCAAGAATCAAGAAATAGATCATGGTGTTCTGTGCACCTTGTGTGGGATGTCGCATTTTAGAGATAACTGCAATAAAAATGCCAAAGCCCTCAACAGTAACATCTCTTACATTACTAGAAACCATGAAAGGGGTAATTCAAGAAGGGGAACAGGATAAAGGTATTCTTGTAGGAGTAATAGAAATAGAACAGGTAGAACATACTATCCTAGAACTAACACGAATCAGTCAGGAAGAAGATATCCCCCTGGTTTAGTTGGTTTAATAATGAAGAAAGTTAACCCCTAGAACCAACAGGAACCGGTCAGGTAAACGACACCCTCCTATATCTTACTGGTTTAGTGATGAAGGTAAATATACTACCAAAACCACCAGAGCTAGAAGAACCAACAAGATCTTCCTGCCCAGGCAGAAAAGGATCTCATTCACCTTTTTAACAATCAAATGGGACCCAAGTTGATCTAGGTACCCAAATCTCATATCTTTTAATTTTACAGGTATAAGTAGAAGAAAAATGGAAGTAGTGGTACTTGGATAGCGCATGTTCCAGGCACATGACAGGCTACAAACGCAACTTCATTCTATCGAGTGACTTCCAAGGCAGAAATGTAGGCTTTGGAAATAGAAAATAAGGTGAAATTATAGGCATTAGAAAGGTGGGACCATCTAAGTCCCAATGCATGAAAAATGCATAGAGGGTCTGAAACATAACCTTCTAAGTGTTTCCGAAATATGTGACAAAGAAAATGATGTACTCTTTACTGCATCAGAATGCAAGGTGATAAATATAATATCTAAGAGGCTGATCCTGAGGGGGAAGAGATACAATAATGTGTACAAGGTGGATATCAATGGTCCATATCAACCAGAGATGAAGTGTTTGAGCACCATGACTTATGCTTCTTCACTATGGCACAAATGGCTAAGACATGCTAGTTTTTCAACAATTAATAAATTAATCCTTAAGGAATTCGTTCTGGGACTACCTGAAGAAAAAATCAATGAAGATCAGTATGTGGAGCATGTGCTCAGGGTAAGCATGTCAGGAGCATCTTTCAAACAGTAGGGTTGGTCAGCACCAACGGACCCTTGGAACAAGTTCACATGGATCTCTACGGACCCATGAGGGTACTAAGCAGAGGCGGTAATAGAAACATGTACATAGAAAGGACACAATCAATAGCGGGAGAGAGTCAAATGATAAGGATGATATGGAGCAGGGAAGTGGACCAAGATCATTGACTCTAAGTGATGGGGAGAGAATGGTTCACCTCCTATAACAATCGCTTCTCAGAATAGAGACAATTCATCAAGGATGCTTTACATAGGTGAACTTGGTCCCTCTGATTCAATTGTAACCAATTTTGTTCCTAAAGATGCAGGACACAATTGGAAACACAAGAGCTCAATCCTCTTGATAATCTGCTGACCCCTCTCGACTCAGGAATGTCCACCAGATCAAAGCTCAGAAATTTGTGTGCCTTCTCTACATACATATCCCTCATTAAACCAAAATATGTTAAAGAAGTACTACTTGATGAAGAGTAGATAGCTGCTATGTAGGAAGAACTCCTGCAGTTTGAGCGCAGCAAGGTGTGGCAGCTGGTTCGCCCTCCTGAACATCGAACTATCATTAGAACAAAATGGGTCTTCTGGGATAAGTTGGATGAACAAGGAATGGTCACAAGGAATAAGGCCAGACTAGTGGTGCAAGGGTATAATCAAGAGGAGGGTATCAACTATGATGAGACATTTACCCCTGTTACTCATATTGAAGCCATTCGAATGATCATAACCTTTACACCTCACATGGAATTCAAGCTATATCAAATAGACATTAAAAGCGCTTTCCTAAATGGGTATCTATAGGAAGAAGTGTACATCAAAAAACCCCTAGCTTCGAAAGCCATGAGCATCCTGACCATATGTACAAACTTAACAAAGCTCTCTATGGACTGAAACAGGCTCCCATAGCTTGGCATGATTGGCTGTCTAGCTTTCTACTAAATCATGGTTACTCAAGAAGAATAATTGACAAAAACCTATTCTTGAAGAGAAGGGGTTCATGTGTACTCATTGTTTAGGTCTATGTCGATGATATCATCTTTGGAGGGGACAGAAGCATCCCTAGGGGAAGAATTTGTAATACTCATGCGGAGCAAGTTCAAGATGAGTATGATGGGAGAACTTAATTTCTTCTTAGGACTCCAGATACATCAGGGATAAGCGGGTACATGCATTCATCAGTAGAAATACATCAAGGAGCTCATCGCAAAGTTCAAGATACAGGATGCCAAAGCAAGTGATACTCCCATGGACACCACAACAAGGCATGATAAGGATGAAGTAGGTGTGGTGATGGATGAAACCAAGTGCATAGGCATAATTGGATCACTTCTATACTTAACTACTAGTAGACCATATATTGTCTTTAGTATGGGGATATGTGCAAGGTTTCAAGCAAAGGCCAAAGAATCTATCTCAAAGCTGTGAAACGGATTCTATGCTACCTAAAAGGCTATTCTATAGACAAGAAGAGCACCTCAGGAGTGGAACACTTCCTTAGATCCTATCTAATCTCATGGGCTACCAAGAAATAGAACTTCGTTGCCTTGTTAATAGCTGAAGCTGAATATGTTATTGCGGCCTCCTATTGTGCTCAACTCTTATGGATCAAACAACAACTTGAAAACTTTGGCATCCAAGTTGAATGCATTCCCATCATGTGTGACAACATGAGTGCTATGAATATAGCAAAGAACTTGGTTTAGTATAAGCATACCAAATATATTGATGTGAGGCATCACTTTTTAAGAGATAATATGGAGAAAGGACTGATTGAAATGAACAGACGATACCTATAACTATTCCACTCTACTCAAGCCGAAGGTAATACATTAAGTCCTATCCATTATTTCAAGTCTTAAGTTTTAGCCGTCATGTCATTTTTTCATGCATACATGTTCATGATGACAAGTTTTGATGATTTTGGTGAATATGTGTGAAACTTTCTAAGAATGATGTTTGAGTGCATTTGCATTCATATCGGGTTGAAAGTTTCCTATTCACTTCTCTTATACATGTTTTCTATACATTCAGGTATAAATGTTCCCAAGGGCAAGATATTGTAATACCCATCATCTGATTCAGAAGGCCCTATAAGTGTATTTCTTCCGTATCTTAAG
>DF360493.1:21053-35512 GCA_000787875.1 Solanum virginianum
TTCCGTATCTTAAGATCGGTGCATGATTTCAAAAATCTGACATCATATTCTTGTTCAGGGGGCAAAATTGAGTGAGGAAAGGGTAGCCCTCAATTTTTAAAAGACCCATAACGAAAAATAATTTTTGCAACGGGGATAATTTTTATAGAGCCTGTGTGCTCCCAGGCCACATTGCGCCTAGGGTGCACAGTAGTGCAAAGCTTCTCCTTGTTTGAGCCACATCGTAGATTGGACACAGACTAGTGTAATATTTTCCTCACCTTTCCTATTTCATACAAAGGTATTTGGGTAATAATGCAATGCCCATTTAAATGTGAAAACCCTCATCCTTGGCCATTATTCAACTCAAAAACCCTCCAAAACCCTCTCAAATCCTCTCCAAAACATCACCCAATCCTCCATTAAAAATCCAAGAATATCAAGAGCACACTTTGGATTTCAAGGACCCAACTAAACCTCCAATTCTACTTTAACTGTGAATCAAAATATTTCATGTTTAAGGTATGTAGGTTCATTCATGTGTACTTTTCACCCGTGTGAAGCCAAATCTCCCCTCTTTATCAAATTTCATTCACCCGTGAAGCCAAACATCCCCTTGTTATCAAATTTCATGATTTTAATGTTGAATACTTCAAGAGTAAACTTTATTATACATTACAAGTATGATTGGAATTGGGTTTTCAAGAATTGATTTAGTATGTACGAACATCTATTAAAGCTATTTCCATGAATTTATTTGTGCTTATTGAGGCTATACACGGCATTAATTATGAGACTATGAATAATGGTGAATTTTAAGATGGATTCCATGACACCCAAAAATAAGGGTTTTACTACTATGATTGGTGGGTTGATTTGCATGATTATAAAATGGTTGATTTTACTCTCTTATAAATTGCATGATTTTGAGCAAGTATCCATGTACGCATTATGTGTTTGACTAAATTACATGACAAGAATTCTCAACTTGTTGATGAACTAATGCACGATTTGCAAGTCAAGTGTTTTCAAAACAATTATGGGCTCCCAAGCATGTATTAAATTTATGAAAGGTATCTATGATTTTACAAGTGTTAGAACCCGTATTATGGTGTATTAGAACCATTATGGAATTTGGGACCAATGTTGTAAATTTTGGAAAATTCAGGACTTAAGTATATTTTTGAAAAACTTTGAGAACTCAAGTTGGAATATTTCATAGAGATGTGTGTATAAACTTATATATATACATGTGCACATGTGTGACTTCTTTAATTCCATGAACAAATTGTTTCTAAATTTAATAAGAAGAAAAATCTTGAAGTAATAAGGTTGGCCCACTTAGTGTGTCACACTTCTATTGGTACACTTGTAAGAGGTGGGACCAAGTTGATATTACATATACATATGCAGGTAGAGAATTCTTCTCATTTTCCAAAAGCCTCCATACTTAGAAAAAATAACAACTCCAAGACCCTCCCAAAAGAAGCTCTCGGGTTTGCTACAGTAAGGGCCAGGAAGTTCAGGTTTTTTGATCTTTCAATTATTTTGACGCTACAAGCCTAGTATATTGAGTCCCATAAGTAGCGTGGAAGCATTGGTTTGTCAAGAAAACACGTCGTAATTCGAATTTAGCGATTTGAAGTTCTTAAAGGGGTTTATAAGGTATCTTGATTTTAATCTTGTTTTAGCTAAATTTAAAGCTTGTATGGGTATTTGTGTATGTTAAATTAGAAGAAAACTTTGAAGGAGTGCTGGATTAAGTGAATTGTGGACTTTGGGGTGTTGGGTTTGAATTGGGATATGTAGGTATATGAAGTTATTTAGTCTTAGAATCATGTGTTTTTTTTAGTTGGTATAAAAATGGTTCTTGTTGGGTGAAAGGAGTATTGGGAATTGTTTGTATATATTCTTGAGGTGTTGGTCGAATTTGGATACTTATATGTAATGGAATGTTATGTTTGAACGTTGAAAGTTGGCACTTGACATTTGAATGATCTAATATGATTCTTGGAGTATATAGGAGTGTTTGAATATGGTAAGTATGTATTAAACTGGTATGCTGCCCTGTTTTTCAATTGTTTGTATGTATACATGAGGGATGGTTCGAATTAGGGCCTATGTAAGTATTTAAATGTTGCGTTGTTGCGTTGTAAGTATATGTTTGGCATTTACATGGTAAAATATGATACTTGGAAGGTAAGTGAGGGCTTGAACAGTGTGTATATGTAAATATAGTTGCTGCCCAGTTTTTGTAATTTTAATAAAGTGAGGTTATCTAAATGGATTTGGTGTGGCAAGGGTACTAAAAAGGACTATTAGTGATTGTTGAGTTTTGTTGTTGTTGTTGTTGTTGATAATGAATTGAGGTCGAGATAGGTTCTCGGGGTGGTCTAGTTTTAGGGGAGATGCTGGCGAAATTTTTATAAATTTGGGGCAACTTGGGATTTAAGACCCGTAAAGAATTTTAGCTAATTGTGAGCGTTATTGTGATTGTTGTAGACATTGGACGTCTGGAAGAGTAAATCGGATTGGCTTGATGATTGGGATAGTTAGACGAAGAAAAAGAGGTATATAAAGCACTTCAATACTACGGCATGATTTAGTTGATAAATATGAAACTGATAATGAATTTTACTTGAAACCCATTTGTGAATAAGATTCCTCTTGGTACTTTGGTAGACCTTTGCAAATATGTACTAGTTTAACTCTTGTATTCTGGAAATCCACAGGTTGGGAAAATAGATGACATTATAAGTAAATTCTAAAGGACCCTATTACTATAGCAATCTGTTCCTATTCTATACCTTGAATTCTATGTTCCTAAGACTTAATAAATTGGTAAGAATACAGGGAAGTTGGCAAGTTAGGATTGCCTATTATGACCTCGTTCACCAGTTCCCAGGCCGATTGTTGTCATGCATAATATACTATATATATATATCTTTCGAAGTTAGCTGGATACGGTGGGGTCAGCTCGGCCCAAGGATCGGCTTCGCTTAGTTTGGTGATGTGGTGAGATTGAGCCTTTGGTTTGGTGGCTTCATGCCACATTTGCTATATGACTTGTAAGTGCAGCGATCTTCCCTGGCTCACTTATCCTACATGTGTGACACATGTCAGAGATTTTCGGGATTTAAACTTACTGGTGTGATGCTGTGGTATGACGCGAGTTTGGAGGTCACCATCATTCTGGTCCATTAGGCATCAGTTTGACATTTTAAAAAGACAAAAGAAATATTCCTTTGACTTTTGCATATGAGTTTGGCCTTTGACACCTTTGTTTAGATTATTACTTTCGTTTACAGTTTGTACTTTCTGCTTTACATATTCAGTACAAATTTCGTACTGACCCCCTTTACTTCGGGGGCTGCATTTCATGCCCGCAGGTACAGATGCACAGAGTAGCAGGCCACCAGCTTAGGATCCCTATCTGCCTTTTAAAGAGCTCCTTTGCTTCGGAGCAACTATTTGGTATACATGCTACCTCTTTATTTTGTATTATGTTCATTTGAGGGTACGACAGGGCCCTGTCCCGTCCCATGATTCAGTTTGTTGTATAGAGGTCTGTAGACTCCTATGAGTGTGGGATATATCAGTTTGTATATTATGTAGGTATGGTTTGTATGTTGGGCGGTTTAACCGCAGCGATGACCTTGTCGGCCCGCGTGTATATATATGTATATTCTATTTGCTGGGATTGTCTATATGCAGGGCTTGGATAGCTAATAAAACAGAGGAAACTCTGCCAAAATTTCTGTGAATGAGTTAGTTATTATAACTAAATTCTGACTTAGCAGTGTGTCTGAGTGCCCCAATCGGGTACTAGTCGCGGCCCATAGGTTGGGTTGTGACTCTAACAAAAATTATTTTGGTTTCAGATAAGCCCCCGAGAAAGGTACCAGTTGTTCAGAGGAGCAAGTCCTGCAATAAGTAAGAATAACAATTCTGGTATGGCCTTTTATGTTAGTCGAGAATGTTCAAAATTTGAGGAAAAAATATAATGTGGTGTGTGTGAGGTTTGCAAGAAAAAAAAAGAAGGGACTTGCTTCTAGAGATGGTTCAGGAACGGAGGTGTTGAGGGTAATCCTATGGGAGACTTCGTCAGAAAATGACAAAGAGTATCTGCTACTCTGAGTGACGGATCTAAAAGAGAATATAGTAATATACTTACTTCTATTAGACAATATGAAGAAAGAGTAAAGGCAGCTAAAGAGGAGCATAATCATATTATTTAGGTTATGCCTATTGTGGAGGTTCAGGTTTAGTAATGAATGATGGAAATGAACACATGAATAAGTGGATAGATAGAGCTTGAAACAGCGACAAAAGGAACTGTCTCAACAACAATTTGATGAATATGCTGAGAATTCTTCTCTGGATACAAAATTCTTAAGCAACAAAATCTGAAGTTCTCAAAGACATATTTACTTGCCACACTTTTTATGGAAAATGAAGGTGATTTTACTCTATTTGGAAGACGTGTAGCCACTCCTTACATGTTCGATCAAATGCCTGAGAGAAATGGGATGGAAAGAAATAATGTGATATCTGATTTTGTACCTTTGGTTTCTTGGTACCCTATTCTAGTTGGTTATTTTAATGTGAATTTCTTGTAATGTTTACCTGTTGGAATATGAGTTCAGGAGATGCTTGGGAGGAAGTGTTTTCATGGCAAGCTCGTTCTGATAAAATTCTTTCCATGGTTATGACGTCCTACAATTTATGGTTAAACTTGGAGATCAATCAGGTCCTTATAGAATAAGCTCCATGAAAACACTAGGATCAAAGTAAGGAATGGGCTCAAAACTTTGTTCTGATAAGACAGTTGGATAGGTCAGTCACTCCTACAGGAGGCTTTCCCTGATTTTACACCTCTAAGAAACAATCCTACATCCACTATTGGTGATTGTTGGTCTCCCCAGGGATGGAGCATAACATTTAGAATACACCTCAATATCTGGTAAGTAGGAAGGATGGCAAGTTTGGGATTACTAGAGAGTTTAAAAGGCAAAGCTACTGGTCCCGACTCAGTGAAATGGAAGCATGTGGCCTACAATTGTTTTTGAGGCGTATTTTTATGTATTACTTGGTTTAAGAAATGAAACAAGGCCTTTTTGAATTGTTAGAGCCTAAATATGCTTACCTTACATTATCTTTATCCTAGTTATCCCCTTTGAGCTCTTTATCCTCTGGCATCCATGTTATAACCCTTAACCTTTTGATATTTGTTATCTTTCCATTTTTACCCTATTACATTGAGCACTTTAAAAACTTGGATGAATGCACATAATTTTAAGTATGGAGGTGATTGAGTTTTAGCTTGTGCAGAATATCTATTGTCGAAAAAAAAGGCATTTTTCTTACCTCAAGAGAGAGAGAGAATTGGGGTTGATTGATTATTTGGAGATAATGGAAAGACGCATATATGTGGAAAATAAAGGAAAGAAAGAAGGTCTAACTAGCTTGAGTATTGATCGTGCTTGAGGGAATTTTGAGTCATTTCTAACCTTATTTTATCTACCATATTCCCTACATTAAAACACATTTGATCTTGGACCTAATTTCCTACATTAGTGGAGAACAAAAAGACAGGCAAGTTTATGGTATCATACTTGTTACATTTGAATGTCTTTGTAAGTGTGAGTGAATTCGTTCTATCGTTCATGTTCCTTGTGATAAATTGGTTATATTGTGAGTGATCGGGACTTTCTTTTGATTGTTGGTAAGGGCACATGAGTTAGGAAGGATATGAAATGTTATTGAACTCCTGAAGTAAGGGCACTTCAGCAAGTGAAGAGTTAATTCTTGAGGTTGAGTTGCAAACTTGATTATTGCAGTAGTTTTTAAATATTAGGAAATTTGATTTTGAAATCTGGGGAAGTTTGTAATGATTCATATGCACGTAGACTTATTGTTTGTATCATCCGAAGTCGTTAGTAATTTCTAACCTAATTGAAATTTTGGCTTTGTTATCTTTAGAGTTAAAGATAGATTCATTGTATGGTGTTATTGAGTTTGCCTTGCTTGAGTATGAACAAAAGTTTGGATAACAAAAGTTGAGGTGTAGGATGGTAATAAAATTAATTAACTAATCCTACAGATATCATATCATATGCACTCCCAAGGATAAAAAGAGAGCAAGAGATCTATTGAAATAATTCATAGAAACTTTCTCCCCTAGCTTAAGTTGATTTCTCCTCTAGCTTAAGTCGAATGTCATATAACTCTTAACAACAGAGTCAGATGACTAATGTTTCTGTGTTGAGAAATTACCTATGTAGTGGCAAAGACGAACAACCCCACGTGGATTTAAAAAAAGATATCAAGAACCTACAGCACTTATTCATATGGAAAGAAGATGACTATCAGTTAATTCAATGTTTCCACTTAGCTAACTAGAAAATCAGTTTTGGACTTTGTTAGCTCCTAATCTCTAGCATAGGAATGAGGTATTAGAGCTAACATGTTTATTCTTACACTCATGTTTGTACTGCTGCATCTTCTTGGTTCCTTTGAATGAAACATCTCCCTTCTTAAAGTAAGACAAGATGCCACTGGCAAAAGCTCTCTATACCAAAATATCTAGTACTTCAATTCAAACACGACAACTGCATGAATTGGTGCAAAAAAAAATTCTAAGGTTTATCCTAGAATCTTGGTTAGAAGTTCTACATTGACATTTGAAACTGGAAAGTAAGAGCAGATGATCCGGGGTCCTCCTGCATTGCTGCTATTAGGAGTTCTATGTATTGTATGCAACCTGGTTGAAGCAAGTTCCCTGGCCTAGTTTTTCTCCTAGCTACAGTAACTGATGGTTCAGTCAATGGTTGTTTGTATGTGAGAATCATCGTTGATGAAAGAATCATTTGATTTTGTTTCTGATTGATACATGGATATTGATTAGAGGTTGGAGCTTAAGCGTGTTGGTGTTCATAGGCTGCCAACTTGTTCCTTTAATAATGTTGTATGGCTGTCCAATTGCTTTGGGCTACTAGTTAAGGCGGAAGCTCACTGAATGCACCTTAGTATGTACAAAAATTTGATAATCATTGACTGCCTTTAAAATACAAGAATGGTATTCGCAACTCTTAGCAACTGGTAGTGGCCTGTGGTAAATAAAGTTTGATCATTGAATATTTTGTTGTGGTTCTTAAAAGAAAAACTTCCCCCAAATAATTTTCATGACTTGTAAGGTCAGATTAACATTCGAGGACAAATGTTTTAAGGGGGGGAGGATGTTAGAACCCGTATTGTGGTGTATTAGAACCATTATGGAATTTGGGACCAATGTTGCAAATTTTGGAAAATTTTGGATTTAAGTGTATTTTTGAAAAAAATTGGGAACTCAAGTTGGAATATTTCATAGAGGTGTGTGTATAAACTTATATATATATATATATATATGCATATACACATGTGTGTGAAAAAAATTGGGAACTCAAGTTGGAATATTTCATAGAGGTGTGTGTATAAACTTATATATATATATATATATATGCATATCCACATGTGTGACTTCTTCAATTCCATGAACAAATTGTTTCTTAATTTAACAAGAATAAAAATCTTGAAGTGATAAGGTTAGCCCACTTAGTGTGTCATACTTCTATTGGTACAATTGTGAGAGGTGGGACCAATTTGATATTATATATACATATGTAGGTAGAGAATTCCTCTCATTTTCCAAAAGCCTCCATACTTAGAAAAAATAACAACTCCAAGACCCTCCCAAAAGAAGCTCTAGGGTTTGCTACAGGAAGGGCCAGGAAATTTGGGTTTTTCGATCTTTCAATTGTTTTAACGCTACAAGCCTAGTATATTGAGTCTCCCAAGTTGCGCGGAAGCATTGGGTTGTTAAGAAAACACGTCGTAATTTGAATTTGGCGATTTGAAGTCCTTAAAGGGGTTTATAAGGTATGTTGATTTTAGTATTCTTTTAGCTAAATTTAAAGCTTGTATGAGTATTGGTGCATGTTAAATTAGAAGAAAACTTTGAAGGAGTGCTTGATTAAATGAATTATGGACTTTGGGGTGTTGGGTTTGAATTGGGATATATAGGTATATGAAGTTATTTATTCATAGAATCATCTATTTGTGTTTAGTTGGTATAAAAAAGGTTCTTGTGGGGTGAAAGGAGTATTGGGAATTGTTTGTATATATTCTTGAGGTGTTGGTCGAATTTGGATACTTACATGTAATGGAATGTTGTGTTTTAACATCGAAAGTTGGCCCTTGATGTTTGAATGATGTAATATGATTCTTGGAGTGTAAAGGAGTGTTTGAATCTGGTAAGTATGTATTAAACTAGTATACTCCCCTATTTTCCAATTGGTTGTATGTATACATGAGGGATTGTTCGAATTAGGGCCTATGGAAGTATTTAAATGTTGCGTTGTTGTGTTATAAGTATATGTTTGGCATTTACATGGTAAAATATGATACTTGGAAGGTTAGTGAGGGCCTGAACAGTGTGTATATGTAAAAGAAAAAAAAATAGCGGCTGCCTAATTTTTGTATTTTTAATAAAGTAAGGTTATCTAAATGGATTTGGTGTGGCAAGGGTAGTAAAAAGGACTATTGCTGATTGTTGAGTTGTGGTTGCCATTGTTGTTGATGAATTGGAGCTGAAATGGATTCTCGGGGTGGTCTAGTTTTAGGGGAGATGCTGGCGAAATTTTTATAAAATTAGGGGTAACTTGAGATTTAAGGCCCGTAAAGGATTTTAACTAATCGGGAGCGCTATTGTGATTGTTGTAGATACTGAATGTCCGGAAGAATAATTTGGATTGGCTTGACGTTGGAGTTAATTTGGCGAAGAAAAAGAGGTATGTAAAGCATTCAATACTTCGGCATGTTTTTGATAAATATGAATCTGATAATGAATTTTATTTGAAACCCATTTGTGAATAAGATTCCTCTTGGTCCTTTGGTAGACCTTTGATCCATAATTTTGACATAAAGCCCAAATCACCCTAAAAGCTATTTTACAACGTTTGTAATAGTTAGTAAGATCTTTTTCTTGGAATTTTGACAACTTTAAAAAGAATTTAGAATAAATAATATGTTAATTTCGAACATGAATATTTTACTGTACTTGTGGAATTTTAATAATGATCTTTGTGCATATCACTCTCACGACTCTATTCGTGCCTATTATGACCTCGTTCACCAATTCTCGAGCCAATTGTTGTCGTGCATAATATACTATATATATATATATATAAAGTTCGCTGGATACAGCGGGGTTGGATCGGCCCAAGGGTCGGCTTTGCTTATTTTGGTGACGTGGTGAGATTGGGCCTTTGGTTTGGTTGCTTCATGCCACATTTGCTATATGACTTTTGAGTGCAGCGATCTTCCCTAACTCACTTATCCTATATCTGTGATTTATGTTAGAGATTTCGGGGATTTGAACTTTCTGGTGTGATGCTGTGGTATGGCGCGAGTTTGGAGGTCGCCATCATTCTGGTACGTTAGGCATCAGTTTGATATTTTGAAAAGACAAAAGAAATATTCCTTTGACTTTTACATATGAGTTTGGCCTTTGACACCTCTGTTTGGATTATTACTTTCGTTTACAGTTTATACTTTCTGCTTTACATATTCAGTACGAATTTCGTACTAACCCCCCTTTGCTTCGGGGGCTGCGTTTCATGCCCATAGGTACAGATGCACAGAGTAGCAGGCCACTAGCTTAGGATCTTTGTCTGCCTTTGAACAGCTCCTTTGCTTCGGAGCAACTATTTGGTATACATGCTACCTCTATATTTTGTAGTATGTCCATTTGAGGGTACGACGGGGCCCTATCTCGTCCTATGATTTAGTTTGTTTGTATAGAGGTCTATGGACTCCTGTGAGTGTGGGACATGTCAGTTTGTATATTATGTATGCATGCTGTGTATGTTGGGTAGTTTAACCGTAGTGGTGACCTTGTCGGCCCGCGTGTATATATATGTATGTTCTGTTTGCTGGGAGCAAAAAGTGACAAGTTGAGGCTATTCTTTAACTCTACCCTCTTGTGAGAAAATATATCTATCCGAGAGGTCAAGCATGATTACTATTTTACCCTCATGTTCAAGTTAACCTCACTAGTAGGGGTCAAGCATGTTACAAGTTTCTATCCTCATGTGAAATGCAATATCTACTAGTAGGGGTTAAGTTCATGTATTGATTTCTACCCTTTAGTATATGCTATATGCCCATGTCGGGGTCAAGTATGTGAATGAGCTACTCATGCCATGTTATCATGTCTTTACAAGTTATTCATGTTATGATTAATTCTATAATTATTTCAAGTATTCCGTGGGATTAGACTTAGCACTGATTTAGGCTTAAGATGGGGGCTCGAAGCAAGAGGTCCTTATATAAAGTCTTTAGTCTCTAAAGTATATACTACCATAAGATTATATTTTTTTCCCTAAAAAGGCTTTACTAGTTGATCCGTCTAGTTTATGTTTCACCTCAAGTGGGGTCAAGTATGTTTTACCTGGGCAAGTAGACCACACCTTTCCGAGGGGGTGTCATGCTTTGGAATTCCATGTAGTAGATTGCTTGGTCTTATATATCAGTTAAGGTCTCCTCCCACATACGTATGTTATATTATGCAAGTTGAATATTTTACATGCATGTTTTATTACAAGTATTGATCATACATGACATATTGATGTTATATCCATTGTCTATATTTATGCACTTTGAATATTATGACTTATGTCTTTGTTACATTGCATCCCGCATACTTAGTACATTCCAAGTACTAATGCATACTCTATGCCTACATGATATCACCATGTAGGGACCAAAGCTCCTATTGATCATCCTCCTCCACATGGCTATTTTGGTTCAGAAAGCTTTTGGTGAGTCCTCAATTCCGAGGACATTAACTATTTTCCTTTTATGCTATGTTGACTCTTACTACTTTTGGATACTTATCATTTGAGGGTGAGCCCGGGAAGTACCTTGGCTCCCGCTCCATTCTATGTAGAGGTGTCATTGGATATTATGGTTGTTATGCTTTGATCTTGACTCTTCTCATGCTATTATCATTATGAAGGACTTCCCTTAGTCCCGCTTCTCTTTCATTAATGTCACTTGTTGTGTTTTATTTTGCTTCCGCGACCAAAGATGTATGGATGATATGCTATTCCTTTGGGTTCCCTATTCGCCGTGACATGTCTAGGCCTTAGGCTTGGGCCATGACAATCTATTCTAAATATAAGTATCACTAATGGTACAATCCACAGAAAAATATTTATTTTTCCTTTTAACTTAAAATATTCTTGATTCTAATTTTTTCCTTCAAAAAAATAAAACCTTAACACGCTATCATTAAACATCAAAATTCACGTTTTTCTTATAAAAATCACTAATTGATTGTTAGCTTTGATAATTGGCCCCATGCAATTCTCAATTAATTTTGGCTACTTTTATGTCCAATTTATGTTTGTAAAAATTTTTTTTGGCATACTGAAAAAATATTAATTTTTAAATGCATATTTTATTCAAATGCATTTTTCATTCTTCTCAATGATTTCTATCAAAATGTTTATAATTTTAAATAATAGCTGAATTAGGGGGATATAATATATATCCATATACTTTATAATTTTGACAACAAGAAGGAAAATGTATTATTAGTATTTTTTATTAATTCTTTGTTTTCTACAGGAAAAAGTTCTTGAATATTTTAAATGAGGAAAAAAGTGATGATAAATCCAACGGAAAAATGGAGAATATGACTCTAGATTCCATAAAAATCCTTGATGTAGTGAGATCTCACAAACATTGTTGTCTTTTTGATTATCAAAAGTTTAATCTATTGCTAAACAACTTGTATATAGCGGAATATTCTTGGATATTCATCATTAATACGTTGTTCGATAAAGTTAGCGACAAATTCTTTATGTTTAAAGACCATAATTATATCGTGTCTAGCTATAAAATATGGATACATGTTTCTCCCACAAATAGAGTATTCTTTTTTATTAAAAAATGTTATAGATAGATTTGATCATAGAATAATATTTAGCCTTATCTATAATGAAGAAGTTTATATGTTGTTATCCTTATATTTGTACTTCAATTTGTGAACTAAACTTTTGAGAATTAAAAAGAATAATTCCTTCCTTCTATTTTATGTGACATTCTTTTCTCTTTAATCTATTATGAAACATAACATTTTCTTAATTACAACATGATTAATTTTAAACTTTGCATCTTTTTATTTCTAAGGACATATGTAATTTGACTCAACACAAAAAAATGAATTCTAAAATTTGTGATCTTAAATACATTGTAATATTTATATTGTGCGACTATAAAACCTCTTACTAATACAGGAGCAACAACAACAACAATAATTTACCCATCGAAATCCCACAATAAAACCTCTTACTAATCGTACAACAAAAAGTTTATAGCTTGATTATTTTCAAATATAGACATATTTCATTTTTTGTTTAATAGATTGATAATAAAACGGTGTTACATGAAATTGAAAATGAGGAATTATCTGACATGTTTAATTCCAAAAGTCAGTTTTTTCCCTTTTAAACTCATCGTAAATGTCACGCCCCGAGCCTACACCTTGGACGTGGCCGGCACTCGGAAACCATTTTTGGTCCCAAGCGAACAACTTGGCCTGGCTATTACTCAGCGAAAGACTTAAACAATAGTGGGAAAACTATAAAAGCAACAAGCTAAACAAGAATGAACTGCATAACTGAGTGTAACAGTCCACAAGCAACAACTGAATAAACTAGAACTAGAATACTGACACAGTCTATGGAACCTCTGCTATAACTGTCTGAAAGGACTACTAAGATAGGCCCCAAGTAGCCAAAACTGAAACAAAAGACTGAAATAAAATAATAGTAACCAAAGAGCCTCAGACTTAAAGGAGACCTCACCACCGACTGGAAGCTATCTAGTTCTCAACAAAGCAGCTACTGAGGAACTCTGTCACCTGCATCTGCATCATAAAATGATATGGGTCCTAAGGACGTCAATACCAACGTGGAATGTATGGTATGTAAGATGGCCAAAATAGTAAATCAAAACATCATAATATTTCTCAAAAAGACATAAACATAACTCATAATGAAATAACAATGATAATAAATGCTTTGTATGCTGAAAGTAACATGTTGTAGGATGGTAAGTAAAATATATTTTCTTAGATTGGGGAGTTTCTCTAACAGACAATCACCACTATGAGCTTCATGGTGATATAGCGTCTTGCCCACGCTACCAGAGATGTCTCATACTTTGCGGGGGTAGGGGACGAAGAACTAAGGGAGTGGATCCATCCCAAAACTGGGTCATCTCAGTGGCCAATAAGGAATGTACCTTGGTACAATCCTATCCTATGCTGGCTACATAGTGTATGAGTTCAAGTAATTAATTCTACTCTCACTCATATCGGTGCTCAATACTTTTTCCAAGAATGATTTTTATATAGCTCATCACTTTAAAGAATATGAATTCTTAAAGTTCGAGTAATTAATTCTACCATTACTTATATTGGTGCTCAATACTACTCCAAAAACACTTTTATATAGCTCATAGTTAAAGACTTGGAATTCCTAAAATCTAATTTCTTTGGAATTTAGCCCAACTTACTACTTAGCTTTCTCAACTGGATTCTTTAACTTGACTGGAACTAATATCTTTTCAAATATCTTCAAACGTATTGGTTTCTCAGCTATCATACCAAAAATAGTTCAAGAGAATGATTATTTAATTTATCTCAAAACTATAGGCTTTATGGGTGTTCATGAAACCCACATGAAATTTACAAGAAATCCTTCTTAACTATAAATCTTGGTTGCAATACTATATATAACAAGTAAAAAATACGAGTCATCATCTTTTATCAAGAATCTATACGTACAATTGGAAATTTACTAGAGTTCACATAAATGACATGAATTTAATCTTAACTAATGCTTGAAACTTCTTGGATGAAAACTAAGTTAGGCTTTCCAAAATATCCTCAAAAATAGTTTTGAAGTGGCCTTACATACATGGGAAAAGAATTCTTGAAGAATTAGAAAGAATTCTTGAGCCCTACTATGATCTTGATTTTCTTGCGCATGAGTTTCTTGAGAGCATTTTTGAAAGAATGAACGTGTAAAATATGTGTTTAGGGCCTAAATAAATTTGACATAAAATTGACTAGTTTAGGATTATGCAGTGTGAGAAAGGTCAAAACTTCCCTTCCCCATTAAAAGAAGAAAAACAATCCATTTTTGTACTGGTGCGCACCAGTGTTAAAATTTTGTTTTTCAGAAAAATTCAAATTACATCAAAATTTTAGAAAAACCAAAGTGTGATTCTGCGTCACTAGCGAGTCAAGGAAGGGGCATAAAAACCTCACTATTTTGAATTTTTTGGAAAACAAAAATTTGACTCGATTGCGTAAAAATTGAGTGGAGACTATTTTCCAACTTAATATTTTGCACTGATCGCAAATCTGG
>DF360493.1:44509-61437 GCA_000787875.1 Solanum virginianum
GCCCTGGTTCTACGCTATCATACATTACCCCACTAGTTGCTGGAAAGCTTAAGAGGACACTCAAATTATTGAACAAACCAGTTGAAGTGTCCACACAAACTGGTGAATCTATTATGGCTAGAAGGGTTTATTATGACTGTGTAGTAACTATTTGTAACCGTGACACATTGGCTGATCTTATAGAGCTAGAAATGGTGAAATTTGATATTATAATGGGTATGGATTGGTCAGCTTCTTGCTATGCCACTGTGGATTGCCAAACTAAGAGAGTGTACTTCAATTTCCAAATGAGGCTGTTGTTGAATAGAAAGGCAATGTTAGGGCACCAAAGAGAAAGTTTATCTCTTATCTTAAGGCAAGAAAGATGATATCTAAGGGGTATATATGTCATTTAGTTAGAGTAAGGATACAGAGGCAGAATCACCAACTCTTCAATCAGTTCCAGTGGTGAATGAATTTGTTGATGTGTTCCCTGAAGAACTTCCAGGTTTACCTCCAGAACGAGAAATAAATTTTGGTATTGACTTACTTCTAGGGACTCAACCTATTTCTATCCCTCCATATAGAATGGCCCTGGTAGAATTGCGTGAATTAAAAGAGCAGTTGAAAGATTTATTGGAGAAGGGTTTTTTAAGACCTAGTGTCTCCCCTTAGGGTGCACTAGTGTTATTTGTACGCAAAGAGGATGGCACCTTAAGAATATGTATCGACTATCGACAATTGAATAGGGTGACAATTAAGAATAAATACCTCTTCCCTAGAATTAATGGTTTATTTGATCAGTTACAAGGTGTCAAATGCTTTTCAAAAATTGATTTGAGATTAGGATATCACCAAGTGAGGGTGAAGAAGCAAGATATACCTAAGACTACTTTCAGAATACGCTATAGTCACTTTGAATTTCTTGTTATGTCATTTGGGCTCATAAACACACCAGCGGTTTTTATGGACCTAATGAATAGGGTATTCAGACCATTCTTAGATGTGTTCGTGATAGTATTTATAGATGACATTTTGGTATATTCAAAATCAGAAGAGGACCATGCAAATCATTTATGCCAAGTGTTACAGGTTCTTCGTGATAGACATTTGTACGCCAAATTTTCTGAATGTGAATTTTGGCTAAACTCAGTACCATTCTTGGGTCATATTATGTCTGATGAGGGAATAAGGGTTGATTCACAAAAGATAGAGGTTGTGAAAGATTGGCCAAGACCAACAACACCCATAATAAGGATTGATTCACAAAAGATAGAGGCTGTGAATGATTGGCCAAGACCAACAACACCCATGGAAGTTCAGAGCTTCCTAGGTTTGGCAGGTTATTACAGGAGGTTTGTTGAGGGGTTTTCTTCTATTTTTGCACCTTTAAAAAAGTTGTCACATAAGGCAACTAAGTTCCAATGGAATGATGCATGTGAAAGGAGTTTCCAAGAGTTAAAAGATAATCTAACTTCTGCACTTGTACTAGTACTACTAGAAGACACTAAAGGGTATACAGTGTACTGCGATGCTTGAGGAGTTGGCTTAGGGTATGTACTGACATAGCATGGTAGGGTAATTGCTTAAGCATCTAGACAGCTATGACCACATGACAAAAACTATCCAAAATATGATCTTGAGCTAGTAGCAATTGTGTTTGCTCTAAAAGTATGGCGCTACTATTTGTATGGGGTTCACGTTAATATCTATACCGACCATAAGAGTTTGCAGTACATTTTTAAGTAGAAAGACCTAAACTTAAGGTAGCAGAGATGGTTAGAGCTAATAAAAGATTATAACATTGATATACTATACCATCCGGGGAAGGCAAATATGGTAGCCGATGCCCTGAGTCATAAAGAAAACATAAATACTAATGACCAGGCCATGGTAAGTCAAGGGGTAGCTAAAGATTTATGACAACTAGCTAATTTGGGGGGTTTTTCTTTTTGAAACACCAAAGGAAGGGGTTGTTGTACATAATGCAGCAACATCTTCATTGGTAATGGAGGTTAAAGAGAAACAGTTTGAGGATCCTATTTTACGACAGCTTAAAGACAAGGTAAGTTAGGGTACGATAAAGGGCTTTAATCTTGCGCAAAATGGAGTACTGTATTGCTAAAATAGATTATGTGTACTTGATATTAATGGGTTAAGAAAAAGGATAATGGAAGAAGCCCATCATTCCAGATATTCCATCCATCCAGGATCAATTAAGATGTACCATGACTTGAAAAAAGGATAATGGAAGAAGCCCATCATTCCAGATATTCCATCCATCCAGGATCAATTAAGATATATCATGACCTAAAGGGAATATTTTGGTAGGGAGGCATTAAAAGAGATCTTGCAGAATTTGTAGTTCAATGTCCAAATTATCAACAGGTGAAAGTAGAACACCAAATGCCAGGAGGTTATATGCAATGTATAGAATTCCAACATCAAAGTGGGATATGATCAATATGGATTTTTTACAGGTTTACCTCGCTCATTTCAGAAGTTTGACTCCATATGGGTAATAGTTGACAAACTCACAAAGTCAGCACACTTCTTGCTAGTTAGGAGTGATTATACAACTAAAGAGTATGCCAAGCTATACCTCAAAGAGATATTCAGCCTACATGGAGTCCCACTCTCCATTATATCCCTAATTTTTGATGTCTCAATGCTTCACAAATGAATGGGTGACCCATCCCGTATCACTCTTATTGAGGATGTACAGGTTACAGAAAATCTCACGTATGAAGAGGTACCTATTGCTATTTTAGATCGGCAAGTTAAGAAGCTAAGGAATAAGGAAATAGCTTCAGTAAAAGTACTTTGGAGAAACCTATAGTTTGAAGAGACAACATGGGAGGCTGAGCACATGATGAAATGAAGATATCTTTACTTATTTGAAGCTAAAGAGGAAGTCCAACATGCAGAATTGGGACACTAGTGGGTACGTGTGATTGAATACTTACTATGTTATCAAAAGTTTGTGTAAGTAAAGGTTTAAACTTAGTTAAGCTACCTAATTGTGCTAACATTCGAGGAGGAATGTTCCTAAGGGGGGAGGATATAACACCCCACACATTACATGTGAAGAAAGAGTACTATGGTTCCACTGAGGATGAATATCCCTAAGAGGGGATGATGTAACACCTCACACATTATATGTATGAGTGCTATGCACATCAAACATGATATGGACTTTCAAACTAATGCCAATTTTTACAAGTGCTTAAATCTCGCATTAAAGGGCGATATGTATATCTAATGCTTGAGAGGGTTGAGTGTATACGTGTTTTGTGTCAAATTGAAGAGATTAAGACCTTAAATAAGGTGAAAGAATTAAGGTGCTTTTAGGACTTAGGAAGCTAGCAGGTGAGTCACCTACTTGCTTAGCTTAAACGTGCGAGCTAGACAGAGACAAGTTCCAATGTCGAATCAATCCAATTCTGATTATAAATAAAGTTCGTGTTAAGGGTGTAACTTTAACCCATACTTTAGGATTATAATTGGACTATACTTTTAGCCTAAGATGTCCAAGTCCGATTATGAATAAAGTCCATGTTAAGAGTGTGACTTTAGCCCGTATTTTATCATCATAAATGGGCTGTATTTAAAGCCCAACATGAAGAACAAAAAGGGCCCAACTACATTATAATTCAATTACCTAATTGGACCAAAGTTAAGTGAAGAGGAATTTGGAAAATAGGCAGCCCAAGTCCATCAACTTGGTGACCCATTTTGGCCCAAGTTTAAGGCTCAAGCTGCTGCATCACCAGCTCACTAATAAAGGGTACTATGTGGTTGAAAATCCAAGCCAAAGTCGGCCAAAGTAGCCTTTAAAAGAGCTCCAAAACAGCAACACATTTCATTAAACGTTTGGGACAATTTTCAGCTTTCTTAAGAAGCAATTCTCTCTCCTTTCTTCACTTAAAAGGGCAGCCAAAATAACCCTCTAGGGTTCTTGAAGGAGACCTTAATCTTGAAGGCTAAGGTAAGCAAGTTTAAGTATGTGTTTAGTATGGTTTTCTCATGACAAACAAGAGATTATGTTGGTTGTGTTGATGCTGAAATTATTGGACCAAGTTTAAGTATGTATTTAGTACGGCTTTCTCATGACAAATAATAGTTTATGTTGGTTGTGTTGATGCTAGAATTATTGGACAACATATTGTGAAACGTTTTTGTGTATTTTTACTTGTTAATTAGAAGGTTTTTTCTTCTTGGTTGGTTGTATTATTAGGTAAGACTTATGTATATAGCAAAGGTTGGGTATAAGTTGGTTCTCCTGAGCCTTATCAGCTACGGGTGGCAGTCCGCCTTAATGGGATTTAGGGCGTGATAAAAGTGGTATCAGAGCGGGTCATCCTAGGGAGTCTACAAAGTAGATTAAGTCTAACCCCTAAATTGTTTTGTACAACAAGTATGCCAGAAACCAGGAAGAACAAAGGTAAAGAGAAAAAAGTAGAAGTGGTGGTTGGTTTAGCCAGTCAGGGGAGGCAACAAAATGAGGCTCAAGATGAGTCTCTATCACAGATATCTCCAACTCCTTCAGCTCCTAATGAACCCGGGAGTAGTGAAATTTCCCCAGAACCACCTATTGACGCCACAGTGCAGGATTTGAGAAATGCAGTCCAACTATTGACATGTATAGTTGCTAGCCAAAGCCAAAGGCAGAAAGGTCCAGTTACAGGTGCAGGTGGTGCTAATAGGGCAGCTGGCACGAGAATACGTGACTTTCTTAATTTGGACCCTCCATCGCAGAAAGGTCCAGTTACAGGTGTAGGTGGTGCTAATAGGGCAGCTGGCATGAGAATACGTGTCTTTTTTTAATTTGGACCCTCCATCATTCATTGGGTCAGATCATAATGAAGATCCCCAAGACTTTATTAATTAGATTCAACGCACTTTATTATATTCTTGATTTGAACTTATGGGCTAATGTATATAGGGCTATTGCCTCATGTCTTTCATGAATAATTTGGTACTTTCTTGAGACCATTTGAAGCCGTATATTATATATAAATGTGTTGAAAACAGTTTGGTTAATGTTGGAATAGGTTTGGAATTGCCGACATCAAAATGTAACGAAAAGAGGTAATGTTATGCTGTCCATTTGTGTGTTGTGTAGAATTGTTATGTGTTCTATTTTATGTACTATTATAAGGTTGTTATGGCTCTAAAACAGGCTATACATGAGGTTTATATGAGAGTGTGTATTAGAAAATATGATTAGAGGCGAAAAGGGTTGAAAGAATACGTTCGGGTTTATAACTGAATCACCTAGCTAGGGTCGATCCTATCACGGGAGGCAGTCTAAGGGGCTAATGAAGAGTCTAGCCAGGGTCGATCCCGATACAGTTTACTACTGATCAGTTGGTTATTTTACAGTACATATTGTGCACAGATTTTACAGTAAAGGTAAGGTGATATAAAAAACATAAAGTATATGATTCCACAATGTGACTAAAGGGTGGTCTCTTATCATACATCAGTGCATAGTTTCATTTGAGTTGTTATTTCATATACAATATTTCCTGCCTTATATATTCAATACATTATCTCGTATTGACTTCTCTTATAGGGGACCTATATTTCATGCTAAAGGTACAGGTGCTAGTAGATCTCCCCAGTAGGAGTACAGGATATCCAGCTATGGTTACCAAGCTCCAGGTTTCTTCGGGGCTTTGCATGTCTAGAGCTTATTTTATTTTGTGTTGTATAGTTAGTCGAGGTGGGGCCTATCCTGGCCCTTATCAGATACTTGTCATTATTTAGAGGCTTTGCAGACTATGTAAATTAGAGTGGTATTGTGTCTCGTACTTTAGACAACATGGCCCCAACGGCCTAGACAAATGAGTTTCCTTTTGGCTTGTTATTATTGTTTACCTTCTTAAAGGCATGTTGAGTGTAGAAACACCTTATAGTATGTATAGAAAGTGCATGGGTATAGGTTGGTTCTCTCGAGCCTTATCAGCTACGGGTGTCAGTCCGCCTTAATAGGATTTAGGGTGTGACAGAAGAGTATAACTACACGCTTGCTGCCCGTGTGTTGTTTATGTATAAGATTGGCCTGCCAAGATACGTTTATTGGCTGCTAATGCTAGTTTTATTACTTACTATGTTGTAGGTAAATATTTGGAGGAAGGGAAGGTTATCCCGAGGTAATAGTGAGGTCGTACAGCGAGGTATGGTTATCTATATGTCATGTGCTGCCTACACAGTTCTATAGCTCCAAAATTGTGACCACCATAAGAACCATCTCAAAGGTAATTGAAAGGTAATGTATATTGCTTATAGATAGGGGCAGCCTGAGGGGTAGAAGAATCACCTAGCCAGGGTCGATCCTATCACGGGGGCAGCCCGAGAGGCTAAGGAAGAGCCTAGCTAGGGTTGATCCCAATACAGTTTACCACTAATCAGTTGGTTATTTTACAGGACATGTTGTGCACAAATTTTATAGTAAAGGTAAAGTGATATAAAGAACATAAAGTACATGATTCCACAACGTGACTAAAGGGTGGTCTCTTATCATACATCAGTGCATAGTTTCATTTGAGTTGTTATTTCATATACAGTATTTCTGCCTTACATATTCAGTATATTATCTTATACTGACGTCCCTTATAGGAGACCTGCATTTCATGCTGCAGGTACAAGTGTTAGTAGATCTCCCTAGTAGGAGTACAGGATATCAAGCTGTGATTACCAAGCTCCAGGTTGCTTCGGGGCTTTGCATGTCTAAAGCTTATATTTTGTATTGTATAGTTAGTTGAGGCGAGGCCTGTCCCGACCCTTATCAGATACTTGTCATTATTTAGCGACTTTGTAGACTATGTAAATTAGAGTGTGGTCATGTCTTATACTTTAGACAACGTGGCCCCAATGGCCTAGACATATGAGTTTCCTTTTGGCTTGTCACCTTCTTAAAGGCATGTTGAGAGTAGAAACACCTTCTAATATGTATAGAAAGTGCATGGGTATAGGTTGGTTCTCTCGAGCCTTATCAGCTATGGGTGCCAGTCCTCCTTAATGGGATTTGGGACGTTAGAGCGTAACGGGATAGCAGAGTAAACTTGAGGTTGTACACTCGTATATTCATATTCTCAAGCTTTAGATTCAGAAATTCCCTTACCTTAGCCTGCCTCATCTCTCTTGGAAAGTACTGTCCCAAAAAGTCCTTCTCAAACACCGCCCAACTAATAGCTGGTCCCCTATCTGCCTTGCTACCTTTCCACTGATAAAACCAGAGTCTAGCTGCCCCATTGAGTTGGTAGGCAGCCAATTCAACCCGCTTAGCATCACCTATATGCATCACCTGAAACACCTTTTGGAGCTCCTCAATGAAGTTCTCAGGATCCTCTTTCACATTGGACCCCGTGAATTCTGGTGGGTTCATTATCAGAAACTCCCTAACTCTGGAGGTATCCGACCCATCATTTCTGCCATCAACCTGGCAACCTTCTTGTGTAGTGACCGCCTGAGCCAAAGTTTGGATGGCCTAGCGTAGCTCAGCATTGGAAATGTCTGTTTGTTGTGGCTTCTCCACAAGCACAGCTGGACCTATAAGTTCCTCAGAAATACAGCCAGGCTGGCTTGCATTTCTCCTGGCTGGGTGTCCTCTACCCCTTACTGGTCCGTTAGCTTTACGAGGAAGCATGATCTGAAAAACACTGCGTGAATGCATGAGTTAGAAAAGGACTTAATAGAGATGTACTCTGAAGCACGAGACAAATAATAACAATCAATGATGACACTTCCTAATGTCCCATAGCCTCCCTATTATAGATGTGGTGCACTTTACACCATAATATGGACTCTACTAGACACGGTTCCATAGGCTTCCTAGGACTCTTCAACTCTGTGCTCTGATACAAAGTTTGTCATGCCCCGAGTCTACACCCTGAACGTGGCCGGCACTTGAAAATCATTTTTGGTCCCAAGCAAACCACTTGGCCTGGTTACTACTTAGTGGAAGACTTAAACAATAGTGGGAAAACTATAAAAGCAACAAGCTAAAAAAGAATGAACTGCATAACTGAGTGCAACAGCCCACAAGCAAAATTGAATAAACTAGAACAAGAATACTGACATACAATCTATGGAACCTCTACTATAAATGTCTGAAAGGACTACTAGAACAGGCCCCAAGTAGCCAGAACTAAAATAAAGACTAAAATAAAATGACAATAACCAAAGAGACTTGGACTGAAAGGAGGCCTCACCACTGACTGGAAGCTATCTAGTTCTCAACGAAGCAGCTACTGAGGAACTCTATCACCTACGTCTGTATTATAAAATGATGCAGGTCCTAAGGACATTAGTACATAGAATGTACGGTATGTAAAATGGCCAAAATAGTAACTCAGAACATCATAATGTTTCTCAAAAAGACATAAACATAACTCATAATGAAATAACAATGATAATAAATACTTTGTATGTTGAAAGTAACATGTTGTAGGCTGGTAAGTAAAACATAATTTCTTATCTTGGGGAGTTTCTATAACTGACAACCACCACTATGAGCTTCGTGGTGATACAACGTCTTGCCCACGCTACCAGATTCACCCTATACTTTCCCAGGGTAGGGAATGAATACACTATGAGCTTCGTGGTGATACAACGTCTTGCCCACGCTACCAGATTCATCCTATACTTTCCCAGGGTAGGGAATGAAGAACTAGGGGTGTGGATCCATCCCAAAACTGGCCCATCTCCATAGCTAATGAGGAATGTGCTTTGATACAATCCTATCCTATGTTGGCTACATAGTTTATGAGTTCGAGTAATTAATTCTACCCATACTCATATCAGTGCTGAATATTACTCCCAAACAGTTTTATATAGCTCATATCTAAAGACTTGGAATTCTTAAAATGTAATTTCTCGGGAACTTAGCCCAACTTACTACTTAATTTTCTCAACTGAATTCCCTAACTTGACTGAAAATAATATCTTTTCAAATATCTTCAAACGTATTGGTTTCTCAGCTATCATACCAATAATAGTTGAAGAGAATAATTATTTAATTTATCTCAAAACTATAGGCTTTATGGGTGTTCAAGAAACCCTCATGAAATTTATAGGAAATTCTTCTTAAGTATAAATCTTGGTTGCAATACTATATATGACAAGTAAAGAATCAAGAGTTATCATGTTTTATCAAGAATCTATACGTACATTTGGAAATATACTAAACTTCACAGAAATTACATGAATTTAATCTTAACTAATACTTGAGACTTCTTGTATGAATACTAAGCTAGGTTATCTAAAATATCCTCAAAAATAGTTTTAGAGTGGCCTTACATACCAGGGAAAAGAATTCTTGAGCCCTACTACGATCTTGATTTTCTTGCGCGTGAGTTTCGTGAGAGCGTTTTTGAAAGAATGACGGTGTAAAATAAGCATTTAGGGCCTATATTCAACTTAAAACCAACTAGTTAGGATTTTGGGTATGGAAAAGGTCAAAACTACCCTTCCCCATTAAATGAAGAAAAGCAGTCCATTTTTGTACTGGTGCGCGTCGCGCACTAGTGATAGAATTCTGGTTTTTGCAAAAAGTCAGATTATGTCAAAATTTTGGAAAAGCCAAAGTGTGATTCCATGTACCTAGCGTGTCGCTAAAGGGGTGCGGAAACCTCACTATTTTGAAATTTTTTGGAAAAAAATAATTTGACTAGATCATGTAATAATTGAGTCGAGACTATTTGCCAACTCAGTTTTTCGTACTGATCGCAAATCTGAACTCGAATTTGCAAATAAAGCATAGGAAGACGTGTTACGTGCAAGGTCAATTCTAGGGGTATTTTTGTCTTTTCACTGGTTGTTACAGTAAAGTCAAATTTTCAATATATATATAAATATCATAAAACTAATATTTATTTTATTTTCCAGGAAAAATCCTATTATTAAATAAATTAAGCAGCATATGGAGTTACAGATTATTCAAAACAAGTTAGAATAAAATGTTTATTCAAACTTGAAAATCGCCACCTTCTTTAGAGATCTCCTACTAATATTTAACAACGTCATTATTTATTACCGAAATGAAACTCTTCAATATTCTATTGCGCTTGAACTCAGAGCCATTGCTATGAGAGAGATAAGAAAGAAACCCTTATTTTATCATAAAATTGTGTGTGGATTAGTTGCAGCAGGTAACCCAATGCTACCCAAACAAAAATAGGAGAGAAGGGCATGTAATGCACGTAACAAAGCTCAAGAAGGTGAGCCATTGGTCAGGAGGAGGGAGAGAGTGGGAAATAAGACTTTGAACTTCAAGAACGATCTGGATTATGATTGTCAAGGGCAACAAAGAAGAACAACGAAGAAAAAATAAGAATATTTTGGGGATAAAGAGTGAAGCTTACAAGAAGGTGGTCAAGTTTATAGATGAGTTTTAGGTGTATTAAATTTCTTTTGTTTCAAAATAAGATTTTTTTGGGGATAACGAGTGAAGCTTACAAGAAGCTGGTCGAGTTTATAGATGAGTTTTAGGTGTATTAAATTTCTTTTGTTTTATTGATATGGTAATATTTTAGAATTTGTTATCAGTATAGATTGGAGACTGTAATTAATTTTCTAAGCCTCGTCAAGTGCCTTTGTTTCTCTAGGTTTTGTGTTTTGAACAAAAAAAAAAGTCACATAATTGAATTAACAAAATTCAGTTGATCATTTGAACAATTGTTTGGTACATGAATTGCATCAAACTTCTTTGGTTTTTTTGACCTAGTAAAAAAATTAAACTTAAAACTACTTGATTTTTTTTTTATAAAAATATATATCATCCTGCAATTTTTTACTTTATTTTATTTTTTTAAATAAGACAAGCTGATCACTCAAAGACCATCTACAGGTAAATCCATATTTACTTTCTCTCTTACTAATTTGTTGTCATAATTTTTTCTTACAACCACATTTCGAACCTTTCTTTTAAATTGTGAGTCTATTAGAAAAAACATAGTTATCACACAACGATAAGAGTTAAATCTGTGTACATCCTATCCTCCTCAAACACACTACTGAGATTATATTGAATATGTCGTTCATTATTAAAAAATTTGACTTCAAAGGAGGTCTGAATAAATTAACCACTTTATCCCGCAAAGGGAGGAATAAGATTTGTGTACATCTGTAATACCCCTAATGTGCTTCGAAAATACCCTATATTGTAATTCTTGCACATCTCAAAATCTGTGCATAATTTCAAAAATATAACTTCATATTCTTATTCAGGAGGCAAAATTTTGTAGGAAAAGGGTGACCATCGATTTTTAGAAGACCCGTAGCAAAAATTATTTTTGCAATGGGGACTTGAAACAGTAAGGATCTGCGACCAGTCTGCGATGCAGACTGGACGCGAACTAGTGCAAATTGGCTTTCACGTTAGGTCCGTGTCATGGGCTGTACACGGACCAGTTCATCTGGTTCCTTTATTTTTCCAGCTTTACTCAAGGGCATTTGGGTAATAACTTAATGCTTATTTATACGGGAAACCCTCATTTTTCAGCCATTTAATTCTAGCGTGAATACTCATAAAAATTCTCTCAAAATCCTCTCAAATACTCTCAAGTCTTTAAGCTTCCAAGAAGAAGGAACAAGCTAGGGTTTTGGTTTCTTTCCCTTCAAGTTGGGTATTCTCTTCATTGAGTTGTTAAGGTATGTGGATTTGATTGTGGAACTTTCCTTCCCACAAGTCCAACTATTTCTTTCCTCCTACTACATGAAGTTTATGAATCTTTATGGGTGTTTTATGAACTCTTGCTTATGGTATTACTATGATGCATTCTATGATGGTTTATTGTTGTGCATTATCATTTCCCATGTCCATATTTTGGAAGATGGTGTATATTATTATGATGGGTTGATTAAGGATGATTTAAACTAACTATTTTTCCTATGTGTCTTGAAATTTGATTTTTTAAATAATGAGGTTTTTACTACAATATTGGTGGGTGGTTTGAATGACCTTAAAATGAGTTGGTTTTACTCCTCTCATGTTTAGACTCTTGAAATGCATGATTTTAACTACATGTGCATATACCCACCATATTTGACCAAGTTTACTAGACAAGGATTTTCAAGTTGATGAAAGACTATTGCATTAATTACAGGGCAAGCATGTTATGTTAAAGTATGAGTTCCCAAGCATGTATTAAACTCACGTAAAGTTTCTATTGTTTACAAGTAATATGTTGAGCCTTTATTCTACATTTCTACCCTCTTGCTCCATGAAGGGGCAAGCCAATAACTTTTTACCCTCATGTACATGTGAAGGGGTCAAGCATAATCACCAATTTACCCTCATGTGCAACTAAAGCTCACTAGTAAGGGACAAGTATGTTACAAGATTCTACCCTCATCTGAAATGCAATACCTACAAGAAGGGGTCAAGTCCATGTATTATTTTCTACCCTCTAGTATAAGGTATATGCCCATGTAGGGATCAAGTATCTAAATGAGCTACTCATGCCATGTTACCATGTCATTACAAGTTATTCATGTTATGATTAAATTTATGATTATTTCAAGTATTCCGTGGGATTTGACTTAGCAGCTATTGAGGCTTGAGATGGGGGCTCAACTCAAGGGGTCCTTATATTAGGTCTTGGTCTCTAAACTATGTACTACCATAGGATTATATTATTTTCCTAAATGGGCTTTTTACCTAATAGATCCATCTAGGACAAGTTCTCTACTTCGTAGGGTCATGTATGGTTTACCTTGCCAAGTAGACTACACCTTCTCTGGTGGGGTGTCATGCATCGGGATTCAAAGTAGTAGCTCTTTTGGTCTTATATGTAGGTTAAGGTCTCCTTCCATATATGTATGTTATAATATTCAAGTTGAATGTTTAGATGCATGTTTTATTACAAACATTTATCATACATGTCATCTTGAGATTATATCCATCGTTTATGGTTATGCATCTTTATTATTATGGCTTATGTCCTTGATGGATTGCACCCCACATATGTAGTACATTCCAAGTACTAACGCATACCCTATGCCTACATGATATCACCACGTCGGAATCAGAGCTCCTATTGATCATCCTTCTCCGTGTAGCTAGACAGTTCTTTTGAACACTACTTTTGGTGAGTCCTCCACTTCGGGGAAAACATCCACTTTACTTTCATTCTCTTGTTAAGACTTGTCTTATTTTGGATACTATCTTTAAAGGTGAGCCCGAAAAATGTCTTGGCCCCTGCTCTATTCATAGCTAGAGGTGTTGTTGGACACATGGGTTGTATGTTATGAGCTTGACTCTTATTATATCTATGTGGGGCTGGAATTTTCCCTTAGTGCCTTATTTCATTTTGTGGTGAATGTTTGTTATGTTAATAAGTTGGAAGTCCCTAATCCCTAAATGCCTCTATAGCGTGAGTCATACTTACTTGCCCCTTCGACTTATTTGCTATGTATTTCATGTATATCCTCTTCCCTATAACATCCCGATAGCATGAGTCCAAAGCCCCATTTCCCTTAGAAGTTATGTGCTATGTTCTTATTTATCTTTTATTGCTTCTACGAAACAAATTATGTACTATGCATGCTTAAGAGGCTTGTTTGGGGATCCCCTCGGGTTCCCATTCGTTGTGTCACATCTAGGCCCTAGTCTTGGTTCATAACAAGCTTGGCATCAAAGCATTAGGTTTATAAATAGTCCTCAAAAATCCAATACACTGCATCAAGTAGAGTCTTATTCATGGTTGTGAAGCCGTCACGACTATGAATTGGAGGCTATGAGGTGTTTTACGAAATGCATCACTTCTTCATGATCTATGTCATGCGGTAGATCTAAATCCTTTATGGTTCAATTCTGATTCCTATCTATAACATATTAGAATATGTCTCAGGCTATTCAAAATGGTGGACAAAATGGTAGCCATCCCTCGCTTGATGATCAATTTCCCGATAATAACATATCAAATGCGGAGATTTGCAATGCTCTATGGCTATTGACCAAAGTTGTAACTGCTCAACTAAACCAACAAATGGGTGCCCCTGAGATTTCAAAGAATAAGAGGAGGGAGACGAAGGTGTATTGACCAGTTAGGTCATTTTGAGAATTACTGCTCTTGATTTCCTACAAGATTTATCATGAAATATGTTAAATGGGTATTTTGGACTATTCAATAACTATGGCTATTTAGTTTATGGGTAAATATAGATAATTAATATAAGTGGTGGGTTAAATGTTAATTTAGTTAAATATCCTAAACCACTTAATATATGTAGTAAAATTAGTTATTAGGGTTTAATTCTTTTAATATAATTTGAAAAAAAAAGAAAAAAAACCTAGAAACCGAAGGCGACGACAACCACAGGTAACAACTAAATCATATCCTCTTTTTTTATACGTAGATGATTATTACATGAATGGCAGAGTTTATCTTGATGTAAGAGTGTCAATTGATTTTTGTTAGTATATTGGGGCATACAACTCTTAGGCATAATGGAATTGGAAAGGAAAAAGAGAAACAAGTAAAAGTTGAATATTTGAACTTATGTGTGATATTTCGTATCCCAAGAAATATTATATCCACTTATACATTGAGATTGGTGGAATTTAGATTTTTTTTATTACTTCTATTGTATTATTCAAAAGGAGGGCTAGCTTTGTAAATAATTGAAGTAAGAACAATTGTTCTTTATTACCATATGTTAGTGTTTACGAAACTTTCATTCAAATTATTTTAGTTCTAGTTTGTTCCTTTGTTGTAGTTGTTAATAATTAGTGACAGCTAAGGTGCAACTATAATGGTGATGATTATTAAAGAAATTAAGAGTTAATCCTAGGCTCAAGATTAGGAACTTGATTGCAGATTTGAGTGAATTTTTGAGTCTAGGCTAGACATATAGTAATTTAGTTGTTGTTAGTTTTGGAATCTTATTATGACTAAATATTATGGATAGCTTACATTCATTTGGAAGCCCAACAAAAGGGGAAGGCTCAAGTCCCGCAGTGAGTGTTCAATTATTAAGGCAAGTGGACTTCCAAAACTTTGTAATTCTCGTAGAATTCCAATATCTTCCTTTCTTCTATGTATGATGCATGAAATATTTGTAATATCAAGAAAATGGGGTGATTAAGTGTAAATGTGAGTTGGTGGGGTGTTGTAACACTCGAATTTAAAAATGTCGCTAAGTGATGAAAATTCTGTTTTGAGATATATTGTTGAGTTTTTACCAAGACTATGGTATTATAAGTTGTATTAAAATGTGTGGTCTCCTCATTTTGTATGAATATGCCTATTTGCATTGACTTTATGAAAAGTGTTATGTGAACACAAAAAAGAAGAAGAATTAAAGAAGATGTACTGTTTCAAGGGACGTGTCGCATGCCGCAACGGATACTATATTTCGAGGATCATGTCGCACGCCACGATAGATACTATGATTCGAGGGTCGTGTTGCACGCCGCGAGAAATGCATGGACTGAGAGTCCCCCATGGGTCCTAGACTGAGAGACAGTGGGTGTGTATCGCTAGGATAGACATGCATCATTCTGGCTGACATCATCATATAAGCATTGCATCTCATCCTTGCATATTTTTGTGTAACACGATGTTCTTTCGGTGATTGATTATGTTATCACTTGTGAGCTTTGAGTTGTGAGTTGTGAGTTGTGACTTGTGATGTGGAATTGTGGTATACTAAAAACTTACTTCTACTTATATTATATCTTGCTGGGTCGGCTGATTTTCTATGCAGGTGGTAGTTGTGGAGGTAGGTTGGAATGAAAGGAGTTTGTGTATTCTATTGGACTTACTTTGTTTAGTTTGTTTACTTATTGGGTACCATGTTGCTTTTGATACTCACCCCTTGCTTTTACACTTGTGTAGGTTCTGAATCCAGACAGTGTTTACTTTTTGGGTACCGTGTTGCTTTTGGTACTCACCCCTTGCTTTTACACTTGTGTAGGTTCTGAGGCCGAACAATGAGTAGTATTTTCCTTGATCTTCCGAGGCTTCCTTGGAGATTTAGAGAGGTAGTTGTTGTCATCTGGCTGACTCTCTTGTTCCTATTTCTATAGTGCTTTGTTCTATTCGAGAAGAAAGACACTTTAGACTTGTGTTTTCTTGATTTTCTGTATCACTAGAGGCTTGTACACGTGACAACCTGATTTTGGAAATTCTAGACTTGTGTTTCCTTGATTTTCTGTATTGCTAGTGGCTTGTACACATAACAACCTGGTTTTGGGGATTTTTAATTAAGTTGACTTATTATCCTGTCATAACACAAATCCCATTAAGGCGGACTGGCACCCATTATCGATAAGGCCCGGAGAACCAACCTATATCTATGCCCTTTCTATATGCAATATAATGAATTCCACCTTCAATATACCTTTAAAGAGTAAATAACACTACTAACCTAAAAGGAAAGGTATATGACTAGGCCGTTGGAGCCACGCTGTCTGAAATACAAAATATGCCCACACTTTAGTTTTACATAGTCTACAAAGCCTCTGAATAATGACAAGTGTTTGATAAGGGTCGTGACAGGCCCCACCTCAGCTAACTGTATAATACAAAAACATAAACTCTAGACATGCAAAGCCCCGAAGCAACCTGGAGCTTGGTGACAAAAGGTAGATATCTTGTACTCCTACTAGGGAGATCTATTAACACCTATACCTGGAGCATGAAATGCAGGTCCCCCGTAAGGGACGCCAGTATGAGATAATGTGCTGAATATGTAATGCAGGAAATATTGTATCAAAATAACAACTCGAATGAAACTATGCACTGATGTAAGATAAGAGACCACCTCTGCTTATACTGCGGGATCATGTACTTTACATTCTTTATGTCACTTTACCTTTACTATAAAATCTGTACACAACATACTGTAGAAGACCCAGCTGATCAGGGGTAATTGTATCGAGTTTGTCCCTGGCTAGGCTCTTCCTTAGCCCCCTCAGGCTACCCCCTGTGATAGGA
>DF360492.1:863-24696 GCA_000787875.1 Solanum virginianum
GATCCAATCCCAAGTCATTACATACTAACTTCTAGAAACTTTATATATATACCTTGAACAAAAATTAAAATATCCTTAACAAATTTTCAAACCTTGATCATGTGTACATATACTCGCATATAAGCTTTCACCTAATTTTATTCATAGCATTATCCCCTTATTTTGAAATTTCTAAAAGTGACACATAACTTCTAAATTCTCCAGAATAATAGTAACAGTGATTCCAAGTTCACAATTGGCCCAACGTACCAAAGTACGGGTTCTAACATCCCCTTTCGTAATAAACCTAGCCTTAAAAATTTTCACTTTTCCATCAACATGTCTCCTTTTCTTGAAGATCCACTTATAACCAATAGGACAAATTGGTAATCTTAAGGTCTCTACTAGAGGATATGAGTGGATTTAGTAGTTAATTAATGATGAAATCAATTATCCAAATGGGCAATTTTCTTGGTCTAGTAGACTATCTAATGGTTACTTCGACTAGAGGATCAGTTGCAGGCTTAGCTGTGACACCTTGTAACTCTATTCTCTCATGTATCCATGTTTCAAGCCTCATTTGTTTAGGTGGCAAGTGTGTTAGGGTCGAGGGAGACTTCTAGTACTTAGATGAGTTTAAGACTTCCCCAAGAGTTGGGTTTGGGTGTTGGTTTATTGAAGGATCAATTTTGAATGAGCATAATTTTTAGCACACATAGAACTGGATGACCCACAACATGTAAAATGAAATCCCTTTGAGTTTTCTTTCCAACACATTTGGTTTCACCTCATTCTGAGTTCGGATGAAGGAGGTAAGACCATTTTCGTGAGACCCTCCCGTGGAGTGATATCACACAAATACCTAAATAGGCAGTGAGGGTTTGGACGAGCCATGTGGACTATCTTGAGCTAGAAAAGGCTATTTTTGGCCTAAGGGATGGGGCACGGCTAGTGTCACGGGCCGTATGGCTTGCCACTGACCATGTGACTAGCCATGGGAGTGTGCAAGTGAGGTACACACAACAATTCTACACAACATACAAATGGACAACATAACATTACATCCTTTCACTACATTTCAACGTCGGAGTGTGCAAGTGAGGTCTAGTGGGTGTGGGAGGAAGTTCTTGACTTAGTGTAGTGCCATGGCCATTCTTACAGGCCCTGAAAAGCCTCACAGGCCATGGTCCTTAGCGTGGGGGCCTAGAAACATTTTGTTTCTCTCCAAGTATGACTCAACAAGCCACTATGCATATCGTGTAGCACCACACGACCCGTGGAGGCTCTCGTCAAAGCGACGATGATGCTAACTTTTTCCAAGTGTCCCAACTTCCAAATTTTTGACTAAGTATCATCTCACGAGCATCCACACGACCAGTGGAGTCCCACACGACCTGTGTAACCTCAAATGAGGTGACACTTTATCAATTGTTGTCTCAGTTTTATTAATGGCATTTTCATAGATTCTATTTATTCTAAGGATCTTTTGGACTTCTAATGCTATCTTAACATCCCCAAAAGACCTAAACCTTATATCAAAGGATCAAATCATGACTCCCAACTTGAATACACTCTGAAATCCACCCAAACGCCTCTACCAAAAACCCAATACAAATTCAAGAAAACTCAAGAACAAGTTTTGATTCCAAGACCCCATTCCAAGCTTCATTTCTTTCTAAACTCAATTTAAAGAAACTCAAGGTCTAAGGTATGTGGGTTTCAACCATTGGGTCCTTTCACCCATATTGCCTAATCTTCTCTTTTATGAAAATTGCATGTTTCCAAGTTGTGTTGCTTATGGGTATTACTCAGTAGTAATTATGAACATATACTACATTGGGGTTTCTGAAACGACCCAAAAAAGTGTCCAAAAATGTGCCTTGGAAGTGGATGGAATAGTAATTTTCATATATCTCAAAATTCGTGTGTGATATCAAAAATCCAACTTCATATTCTTGATCAGGAGGAAACACTGAGTGGGAAATGGTTCTAACCTCGATTTTAGAGCAACCGTAGAAAAATTTGATTTTCCAAAGTTTACGCAAAATAGTGGCAATTCAAGATGGTACCGCGATGCACAGCTATCGTGGACCAGTGTAAAATTTGCCTCCGTGATAGGTTCGCATCGTAGACTAGACCTGAACCTATGTATTATATTGTTAGTAATTTTTATCTCGGTCTAAGCCTTTTGGGTCTTGGGCCTAACTCTTCTCATGCGTGAAAATACCTATACTTAGCTATATTTTACCTTTATATCATACAAGACAATCCCTAATACTCTCTCAAACAATTAGACAAACATTTCACCCTAAATTTCAAGTCCCAAAACTCATTCGAATCTTAAGGATTTTACTCAAGCTTTAAGTCTCCATTTCCACTCTTCATCAAGAATTCTCCAAAGTCAAGGTATGTGGATTTTAACCATTGGGTCCTTTCACCCAAGGTGCCTAAGCTTTGTTTCTACCTAAATCTCATATTTCTAAGTTTATTTAGTTATGGGTTTTACTTACTATGAATTTGACTATGAACTATGTTGGGATTTTGTAAAAGTGTGACTGTTTGAGCATGTTTTGAGCTATGAATCTTGGATCTATCTTGAGATTTGATGAAGGGTTTGATGTATGTTACATGAGGGTGTTACCAAGTGTTGGTGTGTGATTTTACACAAACTTTTCTTGCATGATTCCACTCTTAAATTACATGGTTTTACACTAGCATTACATACCCACCAAGTGTTTGATAAAATGTTCGGTTAATGCATCTTGAGTAATTGAAGGCCTATTGCTTGGCATATGAGTTAAGTAACTTTATGATGATGAAAGGATGTTATGTATGTGTTGATTCCATGAGAAGTGTCTATTGTGTTGTGAGTTCACCATAACTAATTGAGGGGTTGATACATCAATCATCTCGTATGAGGGTGGTAAGTCATCAACCAATTGAGGGGTTGATACCTTAATCATCTCGGATGGGGTGGTAAGCCATCAACCAATTGAGGGGTTGATACCTGAATCACTACTAAGGAGTGGTCTACCTTAGATTTCAAGTACTAAGTTGCTTAGTCTATGATGATGGTCTATTCTTATTAATGTAATATGTTCTATATATAAGCATGTTTACCTTAAGTATCATTCAGCCATGCCATATTGTTATATGTTCATCTATTGCCTAATTATGCATATTGATTATGATGCCTATCTATTATTGCATTGCATCCTATATACTTAGTACATTCCAACATACTAACGCATACTCTATGTCTACATAATATTACCATGTAGGAACTGGATCCCCACTTGATCATCCTCCTCCCCTACATAGCTAGTGTGACATCTCTCAAAGCAAGTTGGTGAGTCTGCAACTTTGAGGACATACTTTTCTTGATTTATGCTATGTACAGACTCTCTTTTCTTTTTATTGTATGCTTTGACTATAAGGGTGAGCCCGATTACTTGTCTTGGCCCTCGCTAAGTTCTATGTTTAGGGGTGTTGTTGGATAAGTTATGTAATGATGGTATGAGATTGCTTCTCTCTTGACTCTTTAATGTTTTATGATATGAAAGATGTCCTTAACCTTGTTTATCCCTTAGCACAATTTATCCATATTTACTATTTCCTATTGCTATTTTATTGCTTTCGCAACCAAGGATGTATAATGATATGTTAAGAGGCTAGCTTGGGGTCCCTTCGAGTTTCCTATGCACTGTGTCACGTCTAGGGCCTAGGCTTGGGTCATGAAAAATTTGGTATCAGAGCACTAGATTCTTAAAGGTCCTTGGCATTTAACACATTGTGTCAATTAGAGTTTTATTCATGGTTGTGTTGTGCACCACAACCATGAGTAAGAGGCTATGAGATGTTTTAGAAATTATTTTCCTTCTTCTTGATCTATGTCGTGCTATAGAAGTTAAGGTAAGTTTTCCCCCTAACGATTATTCTTTGCTATGCTAGATCATGACTAACCCAAGGGGAAGAAGAGCCCGCACAACCGAGGAACCACTGGCTCATGGTGAGCTCCGAGATGCTCTCACTTTGCTAGCTTAAGTTGTGGCTAACCAAGCCAACTAAGGGGCCCAAGCCCCTCATGCTCCTACTCCGGAATCTTGGGTGAGGGACTTTATGAGGATGAACCCACTAGAGTTCAATTGGTCTAAGTGGATGAGGACCCTCAAGAATTTATTGATGAGGTATACAAAGTATTGACTATCATGGGTGTGAGGTCGAAAGAGAAGGCAGAGTTAGCGGGTTACCAACTCTAGGGTATGGCCTAAATATGGTACACTCAATTGAAAGAGGAGAAGGAGAACAACAATGTGGTTCTATCAGAGGAGTTTAAGGTGGCTTTCCTCAACTAGTTATTTCCACTTGAGCTTAGAGAGGCTAAAATGGTGGAGTTTATGAATTTGAAGCAAGGATCCATGAGTGTGAGAGAGTATGCCCTTAAGTTCAACCAATTCTCTAAATATGCTCCACACTTGGTTGGACCCAAGGTCTAGAATGAACAAGTTCGTAATGGGTGTATTCGACTTGGTAAGTGAGGAGTGCCAGTCTATTATGATGATTTGTGAAATGAATTTGTACCGCTTGATGACTCATACCTTTCGGACTAGGTATGAGGATTATGAATTTGTGGTTATGTCTTTTGGGTTGACCAATGCACCAGTTATCTTCATGGATCTTATGAATAGGGTCTTTAAACACTATCTTGATTTGTTTGTGGTGGTTTTCATTGATGATATTTTGATCTACTCTCATAGTGAGAAGGAACATGTGAGTCATTTGAGAGCAGTGCTAGAAAGATTGAGGGAAGAGAAGTTGTTTGCTAAATATGAGAAGTGTGAATTTTGATGGTTTCTCTTCTATTGCTTCTCCCTTGACTAAGTTGACTCAAAAGAAGGCTACATTTGTGTGGACCGATGAGTGTGAAAAGAGTTTCCAAACCTTGAAGGATAAGCTTGTCTCCGCTCTTATCTTGTCTCTATCAGAAGGGTTTATTATGTATTGTGATGCCTCCCGAATTGGTTTGGATTGTATTTTGATGCAAAATGCTAAGATGATAGCCTATGCTTCTTGGCAACTTAAAGTGCATGAAAAGAATTATCCTACTTATGATCTTGAATTGGCCGTCGTGGTATTTGCTTCGAAAATTTTACGTCATTATTTGTATGGGGTGCATGTTTATATGTTTACCATTTATAAGAGTCTCCAATATGTGTCCACTCAAAAAGAATGAAAATTTGGCATCATTATTTGTATGGGTTGCATGTTGATGTATTTACCAAAAGTTCTATGTTTAGGGGTGTTGTTGGATAAGTTATGTAATGATGGTATGAGATTGCTTCTCTCTTGACTCTTTAATGTTTTATGATATGAAAGATGTCCTTAACCTTGTTTATCCTCATAAGAGTCTCCAACATGTGTTCACTCAAAAAGATCTCAACTTGAGACAATGAAGGTGGTTAGAACTTCTTAAGGATTATGATATGAGTGTGCATTATCATCCCGATAAGGCAAATATTATGGCAGATACTTTGAGTAGGGTGTCTATGGGTAGCCTAGCTCGTATTGATAGTGGGGCCAAAAGGTGGCTATAAAGGTTCATCAGTTGGCTAGATTAGGGGTTAGGTTGGAGGAGGTTGATATTGGTGGCATTATGGTTATTGATGGTTCAAAATCTTCCTTGATTGATGAGGTAAAAGCAAAGCAAGATCTTGATCCCTCCTTGTTAAAATTGAAGGCCTTGGTGAAAGAGGGCAAAGTGGAGGTTTTCTCCCAAGGGGGAGATGGTGCCCTTAGGTACCAAGGTAGGGTGTATGTGCCTAGTGTTGATGATTTGAGAAAGAAGATGCTTGATGAGGCTCATAATTCTCCCTATTCTATCCACCCTAATTCTACGAAGATTTACAGAAATTTGAGAGATGTGTTTTGGTGGGGAGGTATGAAGAAAGACATTGTCGAATTTGTATCCGGTTGCCATAGTTGGCAACAATTCGAAGCCGAACACCAAATTCCTGGTGGCCTAACCCAAGACATAGAGATTCCTACTTGGAAGTGAGAGGAAATTAACATGGATTTTGTGGTAGGGTTGCCTAAGACTAGGAAGGGTTTTTATTCTATTTAAGTTATGGTTGATAGGATGACAATGTCGGCTCATTTCCTACTGGTTAAGACTGCTTGTGAGGCTGAAGACTATGCTAAATTGTACATTTATGAGTTGTTGAGATTGCATGGGTTGCCCTTATTTATCATATCGAATCGTGGTGCTCAATGCATTTCACACTTTTGGTGGTCCTTCCAAAGGGGTCTTGGTACTAAGGTTAAGGTTAATACGACCTTTCACCCTCAAATAGATGGCCAAGCCAAAAGAACTATCAAAATGCTTGAGGATATGCTTAGGGCTTGTGTTTTTGAGTTTAAAGGTCGTTGGGATAATCATCTTCCATTGATTGAGTTTGCTTATAATAATAGCTATCATTATAACATTGGTATGACTCTTTTTGAGGCCCTCTATGGTAGACATTGTAAATCACTGCTTGGGTGGATTGAAGTGGGATAAAGGGCTTTGTTGGGTCCATATGTGGTTATACAGAAGGTAAGGTTAATTAGAGAAAGGTTGAAAACAACCCAAAGTCATCAAAAGTCTGATGCCGATGTGAGGAGAAGAGAGCTTGCATTTAAAGTTGGTGATTAGGTCTATTTGACGGTGTCACCTATGAAGGGTGTAGTTTGTTTTGGTAAGAAGGGTAAATTAAGTCCAAGATTTTTGGGTCCTTATAGGGTGTTGAGGAGGATTGGCAAGGTGACCTATGAGTTAGAGCCCAATGATATGAATATGGTTCATCCGATTTTTCATGTGTCTATGTTGAGGAAGTGTTTAGGTAAGGTGACATATGAGTTAGAATTGCCTAGTGAAATAGATTTGGTTCATCCGGTGTTTCATGTATCCATGTAGGACATGCAAAAATGATATCCTTATCTCTTCTATTCTACTCAAGCCTAAGGTACTAATTATATATTTCTATGTGATTTCATGTCTCATGTTTCAACCCCTATGTTATTTGCATGTATTCATGTTTATGTTGACAAAGTTCATTGTGATTTTAACACTTTTGTTGAGATTTTTGAAAATGGTGTTTAAGTGTATTGATGCATTCTTGTTGGGGCTGATTTCTTCATGATTACTCGTCTTATGTATGCTTCTTTGACATTCGGGGACGAATGTTCCCAAGGGGGAGATATTGAAATGATCCCAAAAAGTGCCCAAAAATATACCTTGGAAGTGCCTGGAATCGTAATTTTCATATATCTCAAAATCCATACGTGATATCGAAAATCAAACTTTATATTCTTGATCAGGGGGCAAAATTGAGTAGGGATTGAGTCTAGCCCTTATTTTAGAGCAACCGTAGTGAAATTTGATTTTGCCAAGTTTATGCCAAACAGTGGCGATCTGTGATGGTACCGCTACGTGAAGCCATTGTGGACCAATGTAAAATTTTCCTCTGCAATAGGTCCATGTCGTGAACCAGATGCGGACCTTTGTATTTTGTTGCCAGTGATTTTTATCTCGGTCCAAGGCTTTTGGGTCTTGGGCCTAAGCCTTCCCATGCATGAAAATATCTATACTTAGCCATATTACATCCTGATATCATTCAAGACATTCTCCAATACTCACTCAATACTTAGACACTTCCCATGCATGAAAATATGTATACTTAGCCATATTTTACCTTCATATCATACAAGACATTCTCCAATACTCTCTCAAATACTTAGGCAAACATTACACCCCAAATTTCAAGTCCCAAAAATCATCCGGATCTTAAGGATTTCACTCAAGCTTCAAGTCTCCATTTTTGATTTTCATCAAGAATTCTCTAAAGTCAAGGTATGTGGGTTCAACCATTGAGTCCTTTCACCCATGAGGCTCATAATTCTCCCTATTCTATCCACCCTAATTCTACGAAGATTTACAGAAATTTGAGAGATGTGTTTTGGTGGGGAGGTATGAAGAAAGACATTGTCGAATTTGTATCCGGTTGCCATAGTTGGCAACAATTCGAAGCCGACCGACTATGAACTATGTTGCGGTTTTATAAAAGTGTGACTATTTAAGCGTATTTTGAGCTATGAATCTTGGATCTGTCTTGAGATTTGATGAAGGCTTTTGACGTATGTTACATAAGAGTGTTACCAAGTGTTGGTGGGTGGTTTTACATTAAGTTTTCTCGAATGATTTTACACTAGCATTGCTCATCCACCAAGTGTTTGATAAAATGTCCGGTTAATGCATCTTGAGTAATTGAAGGTCGAATGCTTGGCATATGAGTTAAGTAACTTTATGATGATGAAAGGATGTTATGTATATGTTTATTCCATGAGAAGCATCTATTGTGTTGTGAGTTGGCCATAACCAATTGAGGGGTTGATACCTCAATCATCTCGAATAGGGGTGGTAAGCCATCAACCAATTGAGGGGTTGATACCTCAATCATCTCGGATAGGGGTATTAAGACATCAAGAAATTGAGGGGTTGATACCTTAATCATCTCAGATGGGTGTGGTAAGCTATTAACCAATTCAGGGGTTAATACCTTAATTTAAATGACTCCAAAAAGTGCCCGAAAATATGCCTCAAAAGTGCTTGGAATCGTAATTTCCATATATCTAAAAATCTATGCGTGATATCAAAAATCCAAGTTCATATTCTTGTTCAAGGGGTCAAATTGAGTGAAAAATGGGTCTAACCACAATTTAAGAGCAACCATAGCAAAATTCGAGAATCGCAAATATGCAATTTCCATTGAGGATTCCGTGCCCCTGGCGCGACGCATCAAGGGCGCGCCTCAGTATAATTTTTGCCCCTTTTTTCTTGTTCGGTCCAAGGATTTTGGGTCTTGGGTCTAAGTGTTCCCATGTGTGAGAATGCCTACACTTAGCCTTATTTCACCACCATATCATCCAAGACATTCCCAAATACTCTTTCAAACACTTAGACAATATTTTATCTCCAAATTTCAAGTCTCAAAACTTATCCAGATTCTAAGGTTATCATTTAAGCTTCAAGCCTTCATCTCTAACCTTCATCAAGCTACTCTCTAAAGCTAAGATATATGAGTTTCTTTCATCGGTTCCTTTCACCCACGATACCCAAGCTTCCTTTTACTTAAAAATGCATAATTTAAAAGTTGATTTACTCATGGGTCTTACTTATTATAAAATCCACTACACACTATGTTGGAGTTTCATGAAAATATGATTATTTAAACATGTTTTGAGCTATAAATCTAAGATATATTATGAGATTTGATGAAGGGTGTTGATATATGTTGCTTGAGGGTGTTACCAAGTATCTATTGATGATTTTACATTGAATTTTCTAGCATGATTACACTCTTGAATTGCATAGTTTTACACTACCACTACACACCCACCAAGTGCTTGATAAAATATCCAGTTATGAGTTTCTTGAAAAATTGAAGGTCCAACGCATATCCTATGAAAGGAATGACTATATGATGATGAAAGGAATGTATGCATATGATATTATCTCTATAGCATTAGGAATTGACCAAGCCTCACTCGGGGGGTTATAGGCTAGAGTAACCTGATTAGAGGGTTTATACATCAATCACCTCGCTCGAGAGGTAGTAGGCCAGTGAAACCATGTCGAGGGGTTTGTACCTTGATAACCACGTTGGGGGATTTGTACCCCATCAACCATGTTGGGGGGTTTGTACCTCATAAACCAATTGAGGGATTCATACCTCATTCGCCTCTCTAAGGGGGTAGTAGGCCTTGGATATTCACTAACAATGATCTCTCCTTACACATGCATTATGTTCTATATAAACATAATTTTACTTCAACCATCATTCATACATGCCATATTGCTATATGCTCATCCATTGCCTATGTTATGCATTTTGCTAATAGTGCTTATCACTTGTTGCATTGCATCCTACATACTTAGTACATTCAAACATACTAACGCATACTCTATGCCTACATGATGTCACCATGTAGAAGCCTGAGCCCCACTTGATAATCCTCCTCCACATGGCTAGTACGACTTCTCTCAACCTCTTTGGTGAGTCCTCCATTTCGAGGATGATATTTATAATCTCATACTATATTCTAAGACTATCTTTCTTTTATGTATATGTTGACTATGAGGGTGAGCCCGGTAGCTTGTCTTGGCCCTTGCTAAGTATATAAGTTTTAGAAGTGTTGTTGGACATATTTTGTATTATGCTATGAGCTTTGACTCTATCTTGACTCTTGATGGTTATGATATGAAAGTTGTCCCTTAGCCCCGTTTGTCCCTATTTGCTATCTCTTGTTGTATTTTATTAATTCCCGACCAAGGATGTATAATGATATATTAAGAAGCTTGCTTGGGGTCCCTTCGGGTTTCCCTTGCGTCATGTCACGTCTAGGCCCTACGATTTGGTCGTGGCACTATTAGTCCCAGTACAACCTTCCCTTGGCCCAGTTCGGTTGATTAGATGAGAACACATCAATTGAATCTTGTTAATTAATCTCTTTTCCTATTCATTACTACCTTGGTCTAGTCAGTAATACTTGACGGGTTCTAATGCTGGCCACTATCAGAAAATATGCAAAATAAAGAGAGTTAATTAATACATGCATGCACAATTTTCAAGAATTATGAATTATCTGGTTTTACCTTGTTAGTTCTTCATGGTTCCTACAACCCTAATTGTGGATTTAGCTATTTATGATTTGTGCAGATGCAAGACTTATGAATTGGAATAACATAATAGAGCACTTACACAATTGAATCAAGGACAAACAAATCCAAGCTTAAAAGAGTATCGCAAGATTAAATATCAAATCAAAGTACAAGTGTTTCTCAAAACTCTCCAATATTATATCTACTCAATCTCACTATTTTTTCTCTCTAACTGTCAAGCTCTCTGTCTTCTTAATGGAAAATAACCTAAAAACTTATTTATAATATTTAAAATACAATTTCTAAATAATATAGGATAGCTAGGTTGGCACACCTCACGAACAGCTTTACAAGGCCGTATTGCATTCCACGACCCATTATCGGGGTCTCGTACTATGTTGCTGCCAAAATGGACTTGAGATCTACGATACCCCTCTGCGACCCATAAAGTATTCTTTGATCCTCAGGGCACCAAACATGGTCTACGACTCGCAAAGTAATCCATGACTCATCCGCATGTTCGTAGAATAAACTCAGAAAATTAGCTCCTCACTGGAATTGTCCACGAAACCTTCTTCACGGCCCGCCCGACAAGTGCACTATGACCTGTAAAATGTCTCATAAACCACCAAAATCAATAACTTCTTCATTTTCTTCCCAAAATCAAGGCCAACCCTAGAATCCTGCAAATAAAACACCAAAACACAAAAAACTTTCTAATATCACATTGCGAACACACAAGATTCCAAGTTTTAAGCATCACCCTTGAATCCTGCAAATAAAACACATAAAATCGACTAACATCGTGTTAAGAACAGACAAACTTCTAAGTTATAAGCATCAAAAGTATTGTATTTTGACAACACATCAATACCCTCAACTTAAAATTGTTGCTTGTCCTCAAGCGATGGACTCAATCTATATAAGTAATATAGTAACACACAGATCTCAACCCAATGGCATACATCATATCAAACTTGAACTGAAATACCCACACCACTTTTTTCAAAATAGAATCAAATACCTATCTAGCAAGCCAATATAGACCCATGCATGTGACAACAAAACTATGACAAGCGAGTAACTATCAACAATCCACAATCACTAAATAAGTCTAATACTAACAATGTAACAAAAAGAAGTCTCATATCTCACTCTCAATGATGTTTTAATTTATAACCTTGGGTCTGTGCAAAATCACTCACCCTCACAAAAGATATTCATGCATCATGCCTAATACCATTGGCTTGCCCCTATACTAATGACTAAGACCTTTGACTACTTGGACTAGGATCAGTTTAGGACTTTATAGGCTTATAACCTAGGCTCAGGGGCTTTGGTATGGTATTTTAGGAACATAATGACTAAAGGCCCTCCTCGACACTGTGTTTTTCTACACTTTTGCCCTACCAACACTGTTAAAATTTTCATCTCATTCTTCCTTTCTCCTATTTGAAGCTTTTCTAGGTTCTTTCTTTTCATTTTTCAGCTTTTTGCCTTGCTTTTACACTTTATTTTTATTTTTAACTCACACCTAAGGCATCACATATTTTTCTTGCACCTAGTACATGATTTTTCTCCTTTTCTTTGTATCGCTAACTCTCCCCCCTTTTTTTGTGTTTCACCCTTACACCAGCCACCTTTAACTTAGGCTTTTTGGTCTGAGTTGAGGTGCACATTATCCATCCTTCAAACCAGGACCATATTTGGTAGCCACCTTCAACTTAAGCTTTTAGCCTCAATCAAAGTGCACAATGTTCAAGAAAGGACCAAGACTAATTTTAGGATTCTTCAACTAACAGGACTAAGTTAATTAGGTGTTTGCAAAGAATGGGTACATGTTTGGCTCAAACATTAGGATCAAGAGGTATTATGCAACTTTGGTTAGTTATTTACGTTATTGGAGTTTTAAGAATAATGGCCTAAGATCCTTTCCTAATCCAATTAATCTAAAGTCTAACTTAGAGTAACAGGGAAAGTTTTGAATTAGCACACAATACATGAATTTAGCAATTTAAGCTCACACTCACATGGAACTGACTACATTATCCACAAAAAACTCTCAGATCATGTTTTTATCTCAATTTTGCTCACTTATCAGAACAAGCATTGTCAACACACTTAAACATGCATGGTTGCTATCTAGACTAACTAATCAAAATTTAGGTGGGTATCATTTTTCACACAAAAACAAAACATGCTATATGCTACAAATATTAGTACTATATGCTACAAATACTACCCAATGTCCTAAACATGCCAGTTCAACAGAAGATAAATATCCATGGGGGAAAAGAACACAGGCAAGAAAACCCCAGGATAAAAAATTAGAGTCGCTATGGACCTAAGCTACTCAGACTTCACTGAGGCCCATAACTACCCACACCCCATCAAAGAGGTGCATTGTCCCCAATGTACACAATCAAAGCAAAACAAAGTATAAGGGGTCAAAATCATACATAGGCACCTAAGCACTGGTGTGTGGCTGAGTCTGACCACCCTCACCCTGTATGGTAGCCTCCTCAGTAGTAGAACTTTGTTCGGAGGGGCCAGCACCCCTCAGCCTCTCGAGCTCCCAAATATGTCATCTCTCCTCCTCATATCTCGACTCTCTCAAGACAAGATCGAGCTCCTCCTGCTCAATCAGCTTTGCATGTGAGTGTATGACATCCTCATCATTATTTTTGCAAGGTCTCTTCCAATGGGAAGGTTGGATATACTCATCAAGAACAAAAAGATCTATCACTGGCACTTGGGGCATGGTCTCTGGTAGTGTCACCGATGCTGGCAGTCTTGCTGTCACATTAGCCTAGAGTCACTAGATCTAAGTTTGGATAGCCGTCAAGGCTGTTAGCTGGGCTGTGCTCAGGCTCTGCTGTACCCTCATCTGGAAGGTGTCAATGCGAGCATCTATGGAAAAATGATATTCCAGAATAGAACCCTAAAGTGATCTAAAGGCTGTTAGCTGGGCTGTGCTCAGGCTCTGCTGTACCCTCATCTGGAAGGTGTCAATGCGAGCATCTATGGAAAAATGATATTCCAGAATAGTGGAGATCATGTATGCCTACATGCGACCCTCCGATTCTGAAATCGCCTGGGAGACCCAAGGAGTTATTTGCTGAACTAGCTGAGTCAACTGCCACTTAGCATGTGATGACTTCTGTGCCATAGCCTTTATAGATATGCAGGACACGTAAACCATGCCTGTAGGTGCAACCTATGATAAAGTGGCCGATAGTGCAAGAATAGAAGTAGTGGGCCCTCTCTTCTCATCTGCCTTAGGCTGTGAGGGCCTATCCTCTGTAGCACCAGCAGCAGTGGTGGTGTGTGGAACCTCAAGCGATGGTACTAGGGCAAACATCTCTAGCATAAGGGCAAGCTAGTGTGATGCTCGCTGGAGTGCCACCGAGTTCTCCTCAGCCTTGATCAGGCTGGCGTCAAAAGTATGGTGGACCTCGATCAGTGAGTCCAGCTGGTGTAAGCTTTCCACCCTCGACTTTAGACAAAGTCTGTATATAAAGCAAGAAAAAGGGATGGAGGTGGACCTCTCCAGGAAGGCCTCGTGAATTTGCTCGACAACAAGGCGGGTCCAATAAATCTCGTAACCAACCAAGATACTAGTAACTAATACAGTATGCTATAAAGTCAAGGTATTAGCAACAAGTATCAGTGAGATGCATGATCTAATAATCGCCCATAAAAACTTGGTAGGGAAACTAAGTGAAGCCTTGACAATAGGCTCTGAGTGAGTGCCGACCCATGCGGGTTCCAGGTCATGCTCTGCGATCAAACTACCCACCTATCTTATCAAGCTAGCTTTGTACTCTAGATTTCTCATCACCAAAAAGTCCCTCATATGTCCCACTCTGTAGTCGAACTAAGTTGTGGGGCCAGAGAACTTTGGCCTAAATAACTTGAGGGGGATAGTGGTCTCTGAGTTGTCCACCTACTGGCCCTTCACTGTGGTCTTGATCAGTCTGGGCTGAGTGAGGGGCTTCTTCCCCTCGGGAAAAGTGCTATGAATTATGGCTGATATGATGCATAGAACTCCCTCACCATGGTCAGGGATTATCACCCAAGTAATTTCATCAGCCACTGAAGCCCGTATCTGATCATTGTGTCCTGGAGATCAAAGATACTGTTGAGTTTGTCTAGGATAACTTAGGACTCCTCTTAAATGGTGCGAGGTAGCTTGCCCCTCTTCGTAGTTTATGAGTCCTTAACATAGATGTCTCGTATGCTCGTGACACATCATCGACTAGTAAGTGCATCGGGTGGAGATGGTGATGCTCGCGATATAGCAGAAGACACTATCTCTGACTTGTCACCGGAGCCTGACTCTAAGCTGACTCCTCTTTAGATGGAGTCATCTAGATAGAATCGCTCTCGTCGTGGCCTCTTTCATCATACTTGGGAGTGCGGATGACCTGAGCCTGAGTATGCCCAGCTCTAGCTGTAGCTCTTATCTGAGGTTTGTCAGCCTCCGGGTCTAGATAAATGCCAAGGTCCTCCACTGATCCACTCAGGGTAGGGGTCTACTCATCCTCCGAGGGCTCATCTATGAACCTCATCTATAAGGTCATGATCTCGTCACGTTTTGCTTTAGGGGTCACAGTGCCTGGAAAATAACATTTATGCACCTTGGTTAGCCCCCATAGATAAACAAATTAAATGCAAAAGCAACCCAGATTTAGTTGTAGAAGAGTCTACAAAAGCACCTCTACAGTTCGTAGTTGACACTACGAACCGTAGAAGGCTCTCATAAAACATTAGTCAGGCTCTCGTAAAACATTGGTCACAAAATTTTGTTCACTGGAAATGTCTACGAGACTAGGTATGACTCGTAGAGTATTATAAAAGCCTTTGTACAAACCCTAAAGTGATCTATGACTCATAGAAGGTCTCGTCTGATGGATACTCAGAAACTTTAGGTTTTTGGAATCTTGTACGAAGGCCAATTACGACTTGTGGAATGTTCCACGGGTCGTAAAAACCACTTGTGAGCCAGAAAACTCAGTCACTTGAGTTTATAAGTCCATCAAAATGGACCTCATATGACTTTTTGAATCCTAGTCTAGCAACATAGAAGCAATACGTACAACACTCACATGATTTTCACACAACAATCAATAACCCAACATGATAGCCAACAAATGTATCCCATCAAAAATAATTAGACATGCTTCTCCTATCCCTTTCGACCCTGTGTGGACGAATTAACAAAATAATTGTGCACTCATGTCATCATCCACCAAATTACACACACAATCAATTCACCACAAATGGTCGGTGATTCAATAGGTGCCAAAGCATATTATTCGATCATACAATACAACAACCACACCAAATTCATGATTTTGACACATATTTCAGGAATGAGCAACCACAATTTAAAAATGTCAATTTTCACACATGGGCTTGTGTCTAACACAACTATTGCGACATAATTTTCAATTTAACCATACAAATATAGGGAAATTAATGGTATTAGGTTAACCAAAAACTTACCAATTTGTCTGATTAGATTGTAGAAGATGAAGGAGGTGATGAGACACTAAACCCTAAGTCATCAAAAACTTTTTCGGAGAGTGGTAGTGGTGATAGCTGTTGGTGGTCAGAAAGTTTGGAGGTGGGGGTTGACTGGGTGCTTTTATAAATTAGGGCTGAAATTGGGTCAAAATAGTTTGACCCCAATATTTATACTTTGACCAGATCAATTAAAAACTTATGGGCCTGGACTCTATGAAACCCTGATTACGGGTCAAAGAGTGTTTTATGGCTCATGAATTATGGTTTCGTAGAACATCCAAATCCTAGTTTTGAGGACTGGGTTTCACGGACCAGTCTATGAGTTATAAATGAAGTATGCCTCGTAGAGTTGGTCGCAAAGACCCCAACACTTAGTAAAAAGCTTAGAAAACTTACCTAGGGTCCATGAGCCCCATTAACGACTCGTACTTTTGTATATGAATCATAAAGTTTGCTCATGAATAGTAGTGCATAGTTTTTTCCTCATAAATGTCTATGAGATAGTGTACATGTCGTAAAGTGATTTACAGCCCGTAGAACCAGTTGTAGAGGCACTTCCTGAAGCCTTTCTTATATAAGAGTGACTAACTTAGCCATGTACCTGCACATTCTTCATAAAACACACTGTTACCCTATATGCAACTAGCCCAATGTCCAAATTTACAACCAAAATACAAGAAAATAAGCCACCTATGAGTCCAAAAATTGAAAATAACGCTACAACTACCACTATTACATCAAAAATCTTGGGTTACCTCCCAAGTAGCGTCTTATTTATTGTCGCAACACGACTTTGATAGATTGGTTACTCAGACTTCACCAATTTCCTAGACTTCATTCTTCAAATCATATGGCCTCTTCATAGGCTAACAAATATTGAAGACAACCTCTTCATTGTTCAATCTGAACCTGAGTTGACCAGCTTCCATATCTGCTAGTGCTCGCCCAATGGCCAGGAATGTTCTTCTCAAGATGATTGGGATGTTGAAGTCAACTTTGCAATCAAGGATGCGGAGAATATAAGCTTTACAACTTTAACAAGCACATCATATAGTATTTGCATAGGCTTTGTCACTGTGCGGTCAACCATCAACAACCTCTTGCTCGTCAGAGTAGAGGCTCCCAATCCTAGCTTCTTGAAGACTTAAGAGGCATCAAATTAATACTGCCACCTAGGTCACATAATGCCTTTACGAACTCCACATCTCCAATGGTGCAAGATATGGTAAAAGTATCGGGATCTTCTTGCTTTTTGACCAAGGACCTCATAGCAATCACACTGTAATGTTGAAGCTCTTTGGAGAGCTCATGACTCACAGTGCATTGTTTTGTAACCAGGTCCTTAATGTACTTTGCATACCTTGGACACTCTTCAAGCATTTGGTGAACCGTTCCCATGTAGTACTAATCGAGTCACTAGGAAGTTGCTCAAAGCTATTGATCTAGTCTTTCAACCTGAGCTTCTTCAACCTCAGGAAGTACCTCTCTAATAAGGCCTTCTGTAACTCTTCCTAACTGGTGATCAAACTCTGCGGGAGCTCAGATACCCATAATGCTACATTGCCTATAAGAGATAATGGGAAGACACAAAGTCCCACAACATCTATAAACAGATCCTGTTTCCCATTACACTCTTGTAAACAAATGTAATGTTGTGTAGATAGCTATGAGGATCCTCTGATGGTAAGCCTAGACATAGCCTATAGTTCTACTGCATTTGAAGTAACCCACTCAAAACCATGAACTTTGTGTCAGTTGGTAGTGGTGGCAACCCAATAGTTCCAGTCACCTCTATAGCCATATGATTTAGCTTGTATTTATTCCACTGATACACATTAGCATTGAAATACTCTGGCTATAGAGCAACATCCTCCTCTATAGGAGGTGGGTTCTCATGGTCCACATTTTCATTCTCAATCCGATTTAGAGCTACATTAGCTGTGTTGTTTGTATTGTCTTGGGCCATTCTCCTCAACGTTCTCCAGATCTCTGGGTCAAACAGAGTTAAGGGATTTCCTTAACTTTGGGTGTTTGGAATATACTACACTTATATCCAAAAAAAGAACAAAAACAACAAATAAAAGTAAAATATGGGAAATAAGGATTAACACCTGAATTACTATGAATCAACTAAGTCTAGCCGTATTCCCCGACAATGACACCAAAATCATGATGTCACCATCAAGAAATAGAACCTAACCAATGTTAGGGTCGAACTCACATGGAATACATAGACTCAAGAAAATTCAATGATTGCAATTCAAGTGGTTAACCAACTTACTTCCCCAAAGGGGGGGGGTTGCAATAATCGATGGAAAATAAAACTAAACTAACTAACACAAGAGAAAATCAATATGGAGAGGTGAATTTGCAATAATCAATGTTCCCCAAGGAGGGGGGGAAGGTTGCAATAATCAATGTTCCCCATGATTTCCCTTAGTATCATTGGATAACTTAATACTTTTCTAGTGTATAACATACAAGATGGTAAGTTATGTTCACCAAGCCCTTTGGTCAAACTTGAGAGGTAAATTTCACTACATGACTTGGCCCATCTCCGTAGCATGCATTACTAACCCTTACCTATCTGTCCCAGTACAATCTCCCTTTGGCCTATTTTGGTTGATTAGATGAGAACATATCAATCGAATCCTGTTAATTAATCTCATTTCCTATTTATTACTACTTTGGTCCAGTCAGTAACACTAGGTAAATTCTAATGTTGGCCACAATCATAAAACATGCAAAATGAAAAGAGTTAACTAATACATGCATACACACCTTTCAAGGATTATGAATTATCTGGTTTTACTTTGTTAGTTCTTTATGGTTCCCACAACCCTAGTTGTGGATTTAACTACTTATCCTTTGTGTAGATGTAAGAATTATGGATTGAGAAAACATAATTGAACACTTACACAATAAAATTAAGAATAAGCAAATCCAACTTCAATAAGAATCACAAGTTTAAAGATGAATTCAAACACAAGTGTTCTCTAAGACTCTCCAATGTGATCTCCCAATTTTCTCTCCCTAATTAATGAGTTCTCTGAGTACTAGGTGAAAAATTCTAAAAGATAACCTATAAAAACCTATTTATAATAAACAAAATACAAGTCCTAAACAAAATAGGAAAATTGATCAGCACGCTATACGAAAAGAGTTTGCGGGTCGTATTGCACTCCATGGCTCATAATCAGGGTCTCAGACTCATCTACTGAAAATTTGAACTTCAACTCTATGACACTCCTTTATGACTCGTAAGGTGGTTTACGACCCATAAAGGGGGTTTCATCTGATGAAAGTCCTAATCTTTAATCCTTAGGGCACGAACCATCTTTTACGACTTGTAAAACCTTCTATGACACGATTGCATGCTCGTAGAATCAACTTCCGAAAGCATTCCTTCACTAGAATAATCTACAACCTGTAAAGGGTCTCGCATAACAACAAAAACCAACAACTTCTACATTTTTTCCCCAAAATATAGGCTAATTTGTAATCCAACAAATATATACACAAAACCACATAAAGCCAACTAACATCACATTGAGAACACATAAAATTTTAAGTTTTAAGCATTAAAAGTGCTATATTTTGGTAGCACATCACCAGCCAAGATGCTGGCAACTAGTACTGCACATTTCATCATCCAGGTATTATCACCAAGTGTTGGCCGAATGAATGATCTGACAACCGCCCACAAAACCTTGGCGAAGAAACTGAGTGAAGCCTTGACAATAGGCTTCGAGTGAGTGGCGACCCATGTAGGTTCTAGATTGTGCTCAGTAATCAAACCAGCCACCCATCTCATCAAGCTGGCTCTGCGCTCTGGATCTTTCATCACCATCAACTCTCTCATTTGCCTCATTCTGTAGTTGAACTCAGCTATGGATCTGCGGCCAGGGAACTCTGGTGTAAATAACATGTAGGGGATGGTGGTTTCTGAGACGTCCACCTGCCAGCCCCTCACTCTAGTCTCGATAAGTCTAGGCTGAGCGAGGGGCTTCTTCCACTTGGGAAGAGTGCTATGAATAGTGGCTGCATATGACACATCGAAGTCCTTTACCATGGTATAAGAGTATTGCCCAAGTGATTTGGTTAGCCACTAAAGCCCGTATCTAATGATTGTGTCCTGGAGACTGGGGAAACTATCAAGTCTGTCTGGGGGATCCTCATAAATGGAGCGGGCTGGCTTACCCCTAATCTATAGTCTATGAGTCCTCAACATAGATGTCCCACATGCCTGCAACACAACTCTGACTATTAAGTGTGTCTGTTGGAGATAGTGATGCTCGTGGTACAGTAGAAGACTCTGTCTCCAAGGCATCACTGGAGCCTGACTCTGATCTAGACTCCTCTCTAGATGGAGTGATCTAGATGGAATTGCTCCCTTCGTGGCCTTTCTCATCAAACTAGGGAATGCGGACAACAAGAGCCTGAGTATGCCTAGCTTTAGCAGTAGCTCTCGTTTGAGGTTTTTTAGCCTTTGGGTCCGGCTAGACTCTAAGGTCCTCTTTTGATTAACTCAGGGTAGGGATCTGCTTATCTGCTTAGAGTAGGGGTCTATTGATCCACTTGGGGTAGGGATCTACCATAGTTCCTGAAAAATAAACATTTATGTACCTTGGTTAGCCCCCACAGATAAAAAATGAAATGCAAAAACAACACAGACTTAGTTACAGAAGAGACAACGAAATCTCCTCTATAGGCTCTAGTAGACACTACGAACCGTAGAAGGATCTCATAAAATAGTGGTCATAGAATTTTCGTTCACTGGAAATGTCTATGAGACCAGGTACGAATCATAAAGTATTTGAGTGTCTAATTTTATTTTAGGCAGGGATCCACGAGGCCTTTCTACGAGCCGTAAAGTGATTTATGACTTGTAAAATGTCTCATTTGATGGGTACTCAAAAACTTCAGGTTTCTGGAATCTTGTATGAAGGGCAATTACGAGTCGTGGAATGTTCCATGGGTCGTAAAAGCAACTCGTGAGCTAGAAAACTTAATCACCTAAGTTTCTAAGTCCATCAAAATGAATCTCATATGACTTTTTCAATGCTAGTCTAATAGCATCAAAGCAATATGCCTACACCCAAATGATTTTCACACAACAATCAATAACCCAACACGATAGTTAATAAATGTACCCCATCGAAAATAATTAGACATGCTTCTCCTAATCCTTCTGACCCCGTATGAATTAATTAACAACAAAATTATGTTCCTATGTCATCACCCATTAATTTATACAAATAATCAATTCATCATAAATGGTAGGTGATTCAATAGGTACCAAAGCATATTATTCGATCATATAACATAGCAACCACACCAAATTCCAGTTTTAGACACATATTTCAGGAATGGGCAACCACAATTTAAACGTGTCAATTTTTGCACGTGGGTTTGTTTCTAACACAACCATTCCCCATATAATATTCAATTTAACCATACAAATATAGGGAAATTAAGGTATTAGGTTAACCAGAAACTTACCTATTTGTGTGATTAGATTTTAAAAGATAAGGGAAGTAATGAGACATTAAACGCAACAACACTGAAAACTTTGCCGAAGATTGGTGGTGGTGATAGCCGTCGATGGTCGGAAAGTTTGGAGGTGGGGGTTGACCGAGTGTTTTTGTAAATTAGGACTATAATGGGGTCAAAATATTTTGACTCCAATATTTATACTTTGACCAATTCAATTGAAAACTGATGGGCCTGGACTCTATGAAACCCCAATTATAGGTCATAGAGTGTTTGATGGCTCGTGAATTATGGTTTTGTAGAACATCCATACCCTAGTTTTTACTACTAGTTTTCACAGACCAGTCTATGAGTCATAAAATGAGGTCCTCATAGAGTTGGTCGTAAAGAACACAGTTCAGAAAACTTACCTGGGGTCCATGAGCCACATTCACGACCCGTAGTTTTGTCTACAGATCATAAAGTTGGCTCATAGACTGGAGTGTACTACGTTTTACTTACTAGAAATGGCTACAACATAGCGTACAGGTTGTAAAGTGACTTATGGCCCCTAGAACCAATCGTAGAGGCACTTCCTGATGCCCTTCTCAGCCAAGAGTGGCTAACTTAGCCATGTACCAGCACATTCTTCACAAAACACACTGTTACCCTATATGCAACAAGCCTAATGACCAAAATTACAACCAACATACAGGAAAATAAGCTACCTATGAGTCTAAAAACTTAAAATAAAGCTACTACTACAACAATTACATCAAAAATCTTGGGTTGACTCCCAAGTAGTGTCTGATTTATTGTCACAGCACGAGTTGGACATCTTAGTTACTCAGACTTCACCAATTGCCCAGACTTTATTCTTCAAATTATCTGACCTCTTCATTAGCTGATAGATATTGAAGACTAACCTCTTCATAGTTTAATCTGAAACTGAGTTTACTGGCTTCCATATCAACTAGTACTCGCCCAGTGCTAGGAAGGATCTTTCCAAGATGATTGGGATATCAAAATCGATGTCGCAATCTAGGTTCACAAAGTCTGCAAGGAATATAAGCTTTTCAACTTTGAATGATACATCATATAGTATCCCCATAGGCTTTTTCACTGTGTGGTCAGCCATCAAAAACTATATGCTCGTCGGAGTAGGGGCTCCCAATTCTAGCGTCTTGAAGATCGCAAGAGGCATCAAATTAATACTGGTGCCTAGATCTCATAATGCCCTTGCAAACTTCACATCTCCAATGGTATAGGGTATGGTAAAAACATTGAGATCTTCTAACTTTTGGACCAAGGACCTCGTAGCAATCACACTACAATGTTGAAGTTCTTCCGAGAGCTCCTGACTCATAGTGCACTTCTTTGTAACAAAGTCCTTCATATACTTTGCATACCCTGTATCTTCTCCTGCATACCCTAGCATTTTCTCCAATGCCTCGATGAGAGGGATATTGATGAAGAGTTATTTCAGCATGGAAAGAAATTGCTTAAACTTGCCTTCCTCCTCTCTCTTTTAGATTTTTTGAGGAAAGAAAGGAGGAGGCCTGGAATGGGCTTCAATTTCTATGGCACATCAACAGTTTTACTCACCCTATCCTTGCCACAGTCATCTTTGGTATCCACATTCTTGGTCACAACTGTCATCTCTTGAAAATTATCCTCATCAACTAGCATGGGAGGACCAATGGTACTCTTGCAACCATGAGTAGTAACCGCCATGCACTGCCCTTCATTCATAGGGTTCTGAACTATGTTGCTCGGCAGTGTACCCCTCTAATGCTGATTGAGTTGAGTCAACACTTGAATGAACTGTTGCTCAAGCTTTTTAATAGCAACAGTATGGGACTCAATTTTTTGGTTAATACTAAAGATTTCAAATTTCATCCCCCTTAGAGTCTTATCCTGTGTCTCAACTTTATTCCACAAATGATCAAACATATTCTTAATTTGTGAGCTACTCACACCTATGTTTTGATTATGTGGTGGCATATATAGACCATTTCTACACCCATCTCTGCGACTCTAATCTATTTTTCTAACTTGGTCCCTGTTTTGGTCATAGTATCCTCTACGGTTGTCCTTGAAAGCTCTATCTCTTTTGAAGTTCCAACCTTGGTTTTCTGACCTTGGCACTAATAGTCC